>SJYV01032583.1:201278-211879 GCA_006410875.1 Neotragus pygmaeus | reverse complement strand
AGTTTATTGTGATCCACACAGTCAAAGGCTTTGGCATAGTCAATAAAGCAGAAATAGATGTTTTTCTGGAACTCTGCTGCTTTTTCCATGATCCAGCGGATGTTGGCAATTGATCTCTGGTTCCTCTGCCTTTCCGAAAACCAGCTTGAACATCAGGGAGTTCACGGTTCACGTATTGCTGAAGCCTGGCTTGGAGAATTTTGAGCATTACTTTACTAGCATGTGAGATGAGTGCAATTGTGCGGTAGTTTGAGCATTCTTTGGCATTGCCTTTCTTTGGGATTGGAATGAAAATTGACCTTTTCCAGTCCTGTGGCCACTGCTGAGTTTTCCAAATTTGCTGGCATATTGAGTGCAGCACTTTCACAGCATCATCTTTCAGAATTGAAACAGCTCAACTGTTTTACATAGTAGGTCCTTATTGATTATCTAATTTATTCATGCTGCTGCTGCTGCTAAGTCACTTCAGTCGTGTCCGACTCTGTGCGACCCCACAGATGGCAGCCCATGAGGCTCCCCCGTCCCTGGGCTTCTCCAGGCAAGAACACTGGAATGGGTTGCCACTTCCTTCTCCAATGCATGAAAGTGAAAAGTGAAAGTGAAGTCGCTCAGTCGTGTCTGACTCTTAGCCACCCCATGGACTGCAGCCCACCAGGCTCCTCCGTCCATGGGATTTTCCAGGCAAGAATACTGGAGTGGGTTGCCATTGCCTTCTCTGAGTTTATACATACTTGTGTGTATATGTTAATCCCAAACTCATTTATCCTTTCCCTGCCTCTTCCCCTTCATAACCATAAGTTTGTTGTTTTCTATGTCTGTGAGTCTACTTCTGTTTTGTAAATAAGTTCATTTGTATCCTTAAAAAGAAAAAAAAGATCCTACATATAAGTGATATAATACAATATTTCTCTGTCTGGCTTACTTCATTTTGTGTGATAATATCTAGATCTATCCATGTTGCTGCAAATGGCATAATTTCATTCTTTTTTGTGGCTGAGTAATATTCCACTGTGTATACAACAACAGCTATATATATATATATACACACACACACATATTTATTTATTTATTTATTTATATGGTGGTGGTGGCTTAGTCACTAAGTTGTTTCTGACTCTTGTGACTTCATGGACTATAGCCTTCAAGGCTCCTCTGTCCATATGATTATCCAGGAAAGAATACTGGAGTGGGTTGCCATTTCCTTCTCCAGGGGATCTTCCTGATCCAGGAATTGGACCAGGGTCTCCTGCATCACAGGCGGATTCTTTACCAACTGAGCTACAAGAGAAACCCGCAGTTTCTGAGCTTAGTTGTTAAGTCATCTCTGACTCTGCAACCCCATGGACTGTAGCCCTCCAGGCATTTCTGTCTATTGGGATTCTCCAGGCAAGAATATTGGAGTTGGTTGCCATGCCCTCCTCCAGGGGATCTTCCTAACCCAGGGATCGAACTCTGGTCTCCCACATTGTAGGCAGATTCTTTACTGTCTGAACCACCAAGGAAGCCTATTTTCTCCAAATATATGCCCAGGAGTGCAATTGCAAGATCATATGGTAACTCTAGTTTTAGTTTTTTAAGGAACCTCCATACAGTTTTCCATGGTGGCTGTGCCAACTTACATTCCCACCAGCAGAGTAGAAAGATTCCTTTTTCTCCATACCCTCCCCGGCATTTACTATTTGTAGCCTTTTTGATGCTGACCACTGTGATTGGGGAGAGGTGATACCTCATTGTAGTGTGATTTGCATTTCTCCAGGCTCCTTTAATATAGGATGCTAAGTTGCAGGAAAATAGACCTGTGGTCTGTAGGGAGGCAGTTACCTGCTTGTGTGGCTGGGTCTCCCCTAGGGAAAGTCTCTCACTATTTGCCTTTCTCAGACAGGAATCAGACAGGAATCTCCAGGGAACCTATTTCACACTTTCTGAGCAGTACCTTCTAGCCTCTGGGTTGAGATGAGAGGAACGCCCTTGTCTTTCTTCTCTGCCTCCCTTCCCCCAGACTGGGTGGGTAGGTTCAGAAATAGGACAGCCCTCCAGTTTTCTCCAAAGAAATGGTCTCTCTCTTAGCTCCTTAAACGTCTGCCCTTTTATATCCTTTAGGACTAAGGGCTTCAAAATCAGTTTCCAGCACCTTCCTCTGCAATTCCTGTGTAGATGTTCTAGAATTTCTCTTGAAACGTGGGAGTCTTTGCCACTTCTTTTGTTGGTTTGGCTCTGGTGCCTTAGCGGAAGCTGAGACAAAAATGTATCATCTTCCCATGTTTTGTTTTGTGTTTTTAGCACCTAGCTCAGTGCCTGGTATGTGGTAGACACTTGATAACAGGTTTTTGAGCAAATTAATTATAAACAAGAAACTACAGTAAGGTTTTTCCTATGCTCCTTAATCATGAGGATCGCTGTTCTTCCCATACATACCATACATACCCCCTCTACAAACCTGGATGATACTCTTCATTATTCAGTTTACAAGTCGTTTCTTACTTATTGCCCTTGTGGGTTTATCTCCTCAACACCCTCCATCCTAAGTACCTGATGCAGCATGGATTAAACTCCAGGAAGGCTGGCTCTGCCTGGTTCACTCTGTGTTCTGAGGAGAGAGTCCAGTGCTAGGCAGTAAGGAATAATGAGTGAATGCATGAGTGAGTGAATGAATGAGTGAGTCAATGAATGGATGGATTGGCACCAGAGTACCAGTTGTAAAGGGTTTCCCTGATAGCTCAGTTGCTGAAGAATCTGCCTGCAATGCAGGAGACCAGGGTTTGATCCCTGGGTTGGGAAGATCCCCTGGAGAAGGGAAAGGCTACCCACTCCAGTATTCTGGCCTGGAGAATTCCATGGACTGGATGGTTCACGGGGTCGCAAAGAGTCAGACACGACTGAGCAACTTTCACTAACCATTTGTAAAACCTCCTAGGTTGGGCTTCAGGGGTGGGTCTGAATGGCCTTCAGCCCTCATTAGAGCACACCTATATCAAGGGGAGGTGGCTTTTCTGGCAACTTCATCCTTCATGGCTGAATTAAGCTCCTGTTAGGAACTTCCCTGCTGGTCCAGTGATTGGAACTCTGTGCTCCCAATGCAGAGTTTGATCTGTGGTTGGGAAACTAAGATTTCACGTGCTACAAGGTGCAAAAAGAATAAAAGCTCCTTTTACTGGGTCAGTAGAGCTGCTACCTGAAGTGTAAGTACAGAATTGTGCCCAAGTATCACAACACAGAGGTTGAGAAATCATTTTGGTCATGATGTACCTAGCTCCTTTTCTTAAACTCACATTCTTTAGTTCATCAACTTTAGAAATTTCACTGTGTTCATGATATCCAGTGACAAAATAAAAAATATCTGCTTGTATCATAACACCATATTTAAAATGTATCCAGTTAAGCACTGTAGAAGTCAGTATTAAAATGCTCCTGAATTTTACACTCTTCCAAAAGTATTACGATGTTGGATGTGTGTGTAACCTACTCTTTTCTCCCCAACACTCCCACCCCAGACAAGCGGATCTCTTATGTTCAGATCAAATTGAAGCTAGAATATGGTATTGCTGCTCCTGCTGCTGCTGCTGCTGCTAAGTCGCTTCAGTCATGTCCGACTCTGTGCGACCCCACCAGGCTCCCCCGTCCCTGGGATTCTCCAGGCCAGAACACTGGAGTGGGTTGCCATTTCCTTCTCCAATGCATGAAAGTGAAAAGTGAAAGTGAAGTCAGTCAGTCGTATCCGACTCTTAGCGACCCCATGGACTGCAGCCCACCAGGCTCCTCCATCCATGGGATTTTCCAGGCAAGAGTACTGGAGTTGGGTGCAACTTGTGGTTAAAAAGAAAATCCAATACATTATATGTAAAATACATTCAGTAGGTGTGACAGGAAAAATATGAATAAACTGGTGATGAAAATAGGAAAAAGTTTATTTTAGTAAATTCCAGAAGTTTTTTTAGGCTTTTGAGAATTACCTAAAGTAATTTCTATTTGAGGGATTAAGCACATGATGACCTGATTTGATGACATAAAATGTATTTCTTTTCTTAAGGAATTGTAGACATTCTTGAGACCACCCTCTTAACCATAAAATGGTAACATTATGTACATATATCATATGAAAAGACAATTGTATGAAAAAGTGAAAGTCACTCAGTGGTGTCCAACTCTTTGTGACCCCATGGACCATACAGTCCCTGGAATTCTTGAGGCCAGAATACTGGAGTGGGTAGCCTTTCCCTTCTCCAGGGGATCTTCCCAACCCAGGGATCAAACCCTGGTCTCCCACATTGTGGGCAGATTCTTTACCAGCTGAGCTACAAGGGAAGCCCAAGAAGACTAGAGTGGGTAGCCTATCCCTTTTCTAGCATATCTTCCCGACCTAGTAATCGAACCGGGGTCTCCTGAATTGCAGTAGGATTCTTTGTATGGAGGTTGAGGCCAAATCTGCTGGTTGCCTGCTCAATATTCACTTTCTTTTTTTTTTTTCTTACCAAGAGAACCCTGATTGTCTTGAGGACTGTAATGTAACCAGCTAAAACATGTATTTCATGGCATCTCTTATAAAGAGAGGTAAGTAAATTCTGGCCAATGAGATAGAAGTCAAGATTTTTGGTGTGGATCCCAGGAAAGCTTCTTAAATCATAGATTGATTCATATGGCTTTTGGCCTATTGTACCCTCATTCCCATCTTGAACTTGGACCTGATGGCTGGAACTAAACAGCCATTTTGCAGCAATGAGACTTTATTTCATGAACTAAGGATGATGGAGCTAAAGGATAGAAGGATGGCACATTAATAAAATTGTGGAGTTGCTGTACCAGTTTTGGACTGCCTGATTTTAGACAGTGTTACACAAGAGAAATTCCTATGTTGTTTAAGGTCTTTCTTTTTAGGTCTTTATTACTTGTAGCTAAAAAATATTTTAAAAGATAGTGGACTGTTTGGGAAAGTTAGTGCATTTGTGTCATAGATGAAAGTTTTCCAGAGAAACTCTTTATACTACTACTAAGAAAAATTCTTATTTTTGAAGTTGTTTCACTAAGCATACTATCTGATTGATTTTTGAGAACACAGATAATTTAAGTTTTAAATTTAGCAATTCTAAATGTAAATTACATACACAGGCACTCACAATTTAATGAGTGAGTCCCTATTCTAGGTATTGTGCTTGCAATTTATATGCGTTATCTCCTTTAATGTTCATAGCAATCTTTTGAGGTATCGCCCTCATCTGATACATGGAGAAATAAAGGATTAGACAGTCAGGTAACTTCATAGTAAATGGTAAAGAAGGGATTGGAACTGAGTCTATTTCGCTTCAAAGCGCACATTTATGCCCTATTTCCTGGGACAGGAGCAATGCATAGGTCTGCTTGTTTTGGCCATTTACCAAGGGCAGTATAACAAGGACTAAATATAATCCATCCAGTTGGACTTCCTAGAAGAGCTCAGCAGATAAAGAGAGTTGATACTCAGATAGAAGATTCCAGTAGCCAGAAATTTGAGATGTATAGAGCAGGGACATTCAGGGTAAATGTTAAAATGGATACCCACCTGATCTCGTTCAAAGCAGACACTAAACCCTTTTCCTGAAAAGAAGTGATGGTTCTTTCCACTTGGAATGAGGCAGGATATGTATTGTGTTCACTGCCTCCCTAACTTCCTTGCCCACCATCTTCCCGCTCCCTTCCTATGCCCATAATACTGCCTTTCTTGCTGTTCTTTGAACATGCCATCTGACCTCACAGATCTTTCATATACCAGTCCCTCTATGTGGAATGCACTTCTTCTAGATCCCATGAGGCGCATTCCCTCTTCTAGATGCCATGAGGTGAAGCTTCATCAGAGATGCCTTCCTTGACTATTATATCTATGAAATGCTCCCTTTCACTACTTTCGATTCCCTTACCCTGCATTACATTTCTTCAGAGCACCAAATGCACTTGATGTATATATTTATTTGTATGTATCTGCCTCCTCCCCTAGAATAAGCCCAATGAGCATGGGGCCTGTGCTTTATTCACTAGGACATAGTAGGTGCTATGTACGTGCCTGGTACATAGTAGGTGCTCAATAAATATTTGCTGATGGACTGACTGAATGAATGAATGAAGAGTGAGTTCAAAGAACCTGCTATTGTCCTGTGTTATTACACGAAAACCTAGAAGGCACTAGAAGGATGAGTTGTACTCTAGAATAGACTCTGTATTCATAAAGGCTTTGGGTTTACTTCTGTTTTTGAACAGTTAATAAATGATGTCCATGCAGAGGAAGTGATAGATGGAAGAATGAACGATGTTTTAAGATAGACTCTTCTTAAAGGGAAAGTGAAACTGGAAAGTCATGTGCAAATGGTTACAGTGGGACTTCCCTGGTGGCCTAGTGGTTAAGGATTCACCTTTCAGTACAGGAGATGCGGGTTTGATTCCTTGTCAGGGAACTAAGCCTGCATGTTGCAACTGCTGAGCCTCATGCTCTAGGACCTATGCCACAACTAGAGAAGCCCACATGCCCTATCAAAGAGCCCACGTGCCACAGCTAAGACCTGACACAGCCAAATAAATAAGTACTTTAAAAACTGGTAGCACTAACTAGTAGCCACTTTGCATTTAAGAAGAAATTGATTCTTATTTACTATCTAAGAAGAATGAGCACGATAAGCAGATACACTATGTCTGCCTCCAGGTGCTTGTTAGTGCATTTGGGAGGATACTAGTCTTAAATACATAACTATAATCCTGGGTGATGTAGGATGAAGTGCTGTGTTTCACCAGAGAGAGTTAACAGTCTCTGGCCAGAGTAATCCAAAGCCCAGAAGTAGGTTTTGAATTACTCCTCGGAGGATGGAACAGGTATTGACAGGATTTTCTGGCCCCAGTGGCAGAAGAAACAGCATAAGAAAAAGCATGGTTGATTAATGCACATATTTTATCTGGGAATCAGTAGTTTGGTTTGGAGCCAAAAAGAGGGGGATACTTGGAAATAAATATTGAAAAGGTTTGTAGGAGGCTGTATCTCAGTGGGTCTCAAATGCCAAACTGAGGGGTTTGAATGTAATACGGTAGGTGTGTCTGGGAGCCATTCTTCAGTGGCTCCAATTCCAAGCCAGGAAGTGACAAGATGGAAACATTGTTATAGGAGGTTATCTCCATGGGAGTCTGGAAGATGACTCAGCAGTAAAAGGCAAAACCCAGGAAGACTGTTCGCAAAGTTGGTGAAATAATTTGGGATATAAAGACAAGAATCAGGAAGACATCTTTTTACCCATAAGAGAAGTTGGGTGGTGAAGTTGAGGAAATACCTTAGTTTGCTTGAATGGCCTTGATAAAAATCCCATAGACTGCATAGTTTAAACAATAGAAAATTATTTCTCTCAGTTCTAGAGGCTGAGAAGTCCAAGATTAAGGTGCTTGAAAGTAGTTCATTCTGAGTCCTCTTCTTTTGGCTTGTAGATGGTTGCCATCTCACTGTGTAATTATATGACCTTTTATTTATTTATTATTTCTCTCCCTTTTCTTATAAGAGCACTGATCCCATCATGAGGGCCCCACCCTGATGATATGTCTAAACTTAATACTTCCCAAAGGTTCCACCTCCAAATAGCATCACTTGGCTGATGGGGGGTGCGGGGGGAGGGTGGAGGGCGGAGGCTTAAATGTACGGATTTAATGTATGGCTTAAATGTATGGACACACACACACTTAGCCCATACTAGGTAGGGGCATCAAAGAGGATGATTAGGTTTTGGATCCGAGTTATGGTACAAGACAAATAGTCAAACCAGGAGGAAGATTGACCTACTTGTGAAGCCACTGAGGTGATTTGGGTTAGGAATGTCTTTCGGGTGTCCACACCTCCTCAGGAGCACTTCTTTCAATAGAGAAGGTGATTGATTAGTAAACTTTCTGTCATGTAGGGTCAGCCTTCACTTTTGCCATCCATATTCAGTTCAATCCTGACCCTGGATATCAGAATACTGATTATAGTTTGGAAGTTCATAATCTTAAACTCAATCTAGGGAGCTGATGAGATGGTGATGAATAACTTCCAAATCTTCAAAAACAGATTTCCCCTAAATATCCAAACTATGGAGAAGGTCATGAGTTGAGCTTTATTTCTGAGCATATAGTAATCCTTGTCTCCTCGAGAATTTACTTGGCACTCCAAGAGCTAGCAGGACCCTTAACGTTGGCTAGAAACCAGCAATAAATCTCCTGGGACTGCCAGAGCCTTTTTTAGTTCCTGCTAGTCTAGACTCTTGTTTTCTACCCTGGGATCTGGGAGGAGTATCAGACCAAAACAGTGATAAAGAGCTCAGGTTTGGCATCCTCAGACCCCTGCATTGTGACCTTGGTCAGGTTATTTAACTTTGGTAAATCTTGGCCTCCTTTTCTCTAAAATGATGCTGCTGATGAAAAGAAACAATAAAAATAAAGTGCCTAGAGTGCAGTAGTCATTGATCTTTTATCATCACCATCATCATCTTGGATGCCACTCCCAGCTCTGTTGCCCCCGGAGGCCAGCTTGCGGTGAGTAGCTGGTGTCTACTGGTGTTTATTTTCTGGTTCAGGTACACATGGGGACTATAGTATTTTAGAATACATAGAATAAAGATGTAAATAAAGGGGCCATTTTCTGAAATTTTGGTCTGTTAAACTCTGAAAGGAGATTAGAAGAAATGCTATGAGACCTTTTCTGGAAATATGGAAACTGGAAATCTGAGTTAATGCAGAAAGGGCTAAACCTTAAGGTGAGAGGCCCTCTCCAACCCTAAATTTATAACGACCTCTGAAATCCCAGAGACTCTCATGTTCACATTAAGGTCTTTCATTTTTATGATCTTAAGGAAAGAAGCTGAATTGAAATAATACTGAGTATCTTAGCTGATTTTAATGGAAACCTTGAAGAAGTTAATTTTCTAATGCCTGTATACATCACCAATGAGCTTTGTTAAATTGGAGGGCAAAATGAAAAATTTACATTTGTTTCAATTTTTTCTCCTTTAAGGATGTTTAGAATTCTGCCAAGTGAACAGTAAGCTGTGCTGGCTCATTCTTAATTAGGTGACTGTAGGAAAAAAAAAAAGTAATTAAAAAAATAAAAAGAAATATGGTTTTCTCCCCTTCTCTTATAGGACATAAAATGGGTCATAGAGAAAAACACTCCCTAAATTTGGACTACAAATATGGAAACATTAGCCTCTAAACTGTGTTATATTATAATTAATAAAGACCTGAAATGGAGTGTTATGGGAAACACAACATCAGTTCCAATAAAGCAATTCTAAGATAATAAATTTCAGTAGCAAAAACCAAAATAGACTACTACATGTAATATGCATTTTTTAAAAAGAAATATTTTATACAAATTAAAAATCTCATAGATATCAAGTATTGGACACTTATGAATGTTCTATATAAACAAGCTATTTTTTCTATTTTATGAACCAGAGTTCTGTGTCTGTGAAAATGTATACTAGCTAATCTCTTGTAACTTAAGTCTATAATAAGAATTAAAGACATGGAACATAAACATTAAGCTGTATCTGAATTATATTTGTTTCCACTTACAAAACAGAAAGAGACTCAGGCTTAGAAAATGAACTTATGGTTGCTGGAGGGAAGGGATAGTTAGGGACTTTGGGAAAGTCATGTACAGAGTACTATATTTAAAATGGAAAACCAACGAAAACCTATTGTATAACACATAAAACTCTGCTCATTGTTATGTGCCAGCCTGGATAGGAGGAGGATTTGGGGTATATGTGCATATATGTCTGTACATGTATGTAATGGATACATGTATATGTATGACTGAGTCTCTTCCTGTTCACCTGAAACTACCATAACATTGTTAATTGTCTATACTCCAATGCAAAATGTTTAAAAAAAGTTATACTTAAAATTGAGATTAGTTCTCATGCTATCATTCTATGATCTTTTCCATCAAATATTTTTTTTTCTTGCTATAATTGATCAGAAGGGACTAGAAAATTATACATAAACGAAACCAACCAGAACAGTCAAATTTTAAAAATACTGTAAGTAAAAGTTTCCCATAGTTTTTAACAGCTTTAGTAGTTTTCTCCTAAAAATTATTTCTATTTTTATGATTATCAGATATATTAAAAAATCAGAGTATCCCAAATAATATTAAACCCACATACTCACCACCACTTGGGTGCTATGTTTGCTTCAATTTTCCTTAAAAATAAATATGGATCACTCTCAAACATGTATTTATACACTTAATGGAGGATTAGAGGCCCATAAATTGTACAGTATTCTATTTTTGTGCTTTACAGTTCACAAAAATGTTCTGTTTATTTATTTATGTATTTTTTCAGTTCAGTTCAGTTGCTCATTTGTGTCTGACTCTTTGTGACCACATGGACTGCAGCACGCCAGGCCTCCCTGTCCATCACCAACTCCCGGAGTTTATCCAAACTCATGTCCATTGAGTCGGTGATGCCATCCAAACATCTCATCCTCTGTTGTCCCCTTTTCCTCCTGCCCTCAATCTTTCCCAGCATCACAGTCTTTTTCAAAGAGTCAGTTCTTCACATCAAGTGGCCAAAGTATTGGAGTTTCAGCTTCAACATCAGTCCTTCCAATGAACGCCC
>SJYV01032583.1:78226-199921 GCA_006410875.1 Neotragus pygmaeus | reverse complement strand
TTGTTTCCACTGTTTCCCCATATATTTCCCATGAAGTGATGGGACCAGATGCCATGATCTTCGTTTTCTGAATGTTGAGCTTTAAGCCAACTTTTTCACTCTCCTCTTTCACTTTCATCAAAAGGCTCTTTAGTTCTTCTTCACTTTGTGCCATAAGAGTGGTGTCATCTGCATATCTGAGGTTATTGATTTCTCCCAGCAATCTTGATTTCCAGCTTGTGCTTCTTCCAGCCCAGCATTTCTCATGATGTACTCTGCATAGAAGTTAAATAAGCATGGTGACAATATACAGCCTTGACATACTCCTTTTCCTATTTGGAACCAGTCTGTTGTTCCATGTGCAGTTCTAACTGTTGCTTCCTGATCTCCATATAGATTTCTCAAGAGGCAGGTCTTCAGAAAGAATGGATTTATGTTTTATTGAAGGATAATTGCTTTACAGAATTTTGCTGTTTTCTGTCAAACCTCGACCTGAATCAGCCATAGGTATACATATATCCCCTCTGTTTTGAACCTGTCTCCCATCTGCCTCCCCATCCCACCCCTCTAGGGTTGATATAGAGCCCCCGTTTGAGTTTCCTGAGCCATACAGCAAATTCCTGTTGGCTATCTATTCTATTTTACATATGGTAAGTTTCTATGTTACTCTTTCCATACATTTCACCCTCTCTCCATGTCCGTAAGTCTATTCTCTATGTCTGTTTCTCCATTGTTGTCCTGTAAATAAATTCTTCAGAACCATTTTTCTAGATTCCATATATATGCATTAGAATACGGTATTTATCTTTCTCTTTCTGATTCACTTCACTCTGTATAATAGGTTCTAGGTTTATCCACCTCAGAAACTGACTCAAATTTGTTCCTTTTTATGGCTGAGTAATATTGCATTGTGTATATGTACCACAACTTCTTTATCCATTCATCTGTCGATGGACATCTAGGTTGTTTCCATGTTCTAGCTTTTGTAAATAGTGCTGCAGTCAACAATGGGATATGTGTTTCTCTTTCAAATGTTCTGTTTTATAACCATCCTCTCCTCTGTTTCTGTTGAAGACTTTATATGGTGAATGATAATCATTGGGTACTTAGGCCATTTAGCATTATATATCATTTATGTTGAGAGAAGTAGTGAAATACTAAATATAGCTCTTGTTAGAAAAGTTTACAGCCTAGTTAAAATGCCAAAATGAAAACCTGGTGAGTTAGAGTTTTTATAGTATTTTACTGAACATATGTATAGAAGGCACATAAACTATGGATGTTTGTTTTAAGAAACTGTCTATGCATAGCTTTGCATAAAATACTTGGGAAAGGGTTATTTGCTACATCAACAATTTGGAAGATCAAACTATTCAGCATAAAGTGAAGAGCCAATTTCAGAAGAAAGCATTTGTCATGGAGAACTTTATCTTTTGTGAGATTCCCTGATTATTTAGTGGTTCCTAGGAAGGAAAGTTATGTCCAACCTAGACAGCATATTCCAAAGCAGAGACATTACTTTGCCAACAAAGGTCCATCTAGTCAAGGCTGTGGTATTTCCAGTGGTCATGTATGGATGTGAGAATTGGACTGTAAAGAAGGCTGAGTGCTGAAGAACTGATGCTTTTGAACTGTGGTGTTGGAGAAGATTCTTGAGAGTCCCTTGGACTGCAAGGAGATTCAACCAGCCCATCCTAAAGGAGATCAGTCCTGGGTGTTCATTGGAAGAACTGATGTTGAAGCTGAAACTCCAATACTTTGGCCACCTCATGGGAAGAGTTGACTCATTTGAAAAGACCCTGATGCTGGGAGGGATTGGGGGCAGGAGGAGAAGGGGACGTTAGAGGATGAGGTGGCTGGATGGTATCAAGTACTCGATGGACATGAGTTTGGATGAACTCCGGGAGTTGGTGATGAACAGGGAAGCCTGGTGTGCTGTGGTTCATGGAGTAGCAAAGAGTTGGACACGACTGAGTGACNGGAGAAGGGGACGTTAGAGGATGAGGTGGCTGGATGGTATCAAGTACTCGATGGACATGAGTTTGGATGAACTCCGGGAGTTGGTGATGAACAGGGAAGCCTGGTGTGCTGTGGTTCATGGAGTAGCAAAGAGTTGGACACGACTGAGTGACTGAGCTGAACTGAACTGAAGAGTGAAAATTCATGTAAATTATGCTTTAATAATTGGTTAGTCTTTCGGACTTTCCTGGTGATCCAGTGGTTGGGACTTTGCCTTCTAATGCAGAGGTGTGTGTTCAGTCCCTGGTGGGGTAGCTAGGATCTCACATGCCTCTGGGTGGAAAAACAACAACGTAAACAATGGAAACAGTATTGTAACAAGTTCAATAAAGACAAATCTTAAAAAAAGAGAGTTGGCTAGTCATTATGGGTCCATATATAAAAATATGTCAAGAACTTTGGTAATATGATTAGTATCATAAGATAGAGCAGAGCATTGCTAATCTCACCAAGAGGGACAGTATTTATAGGCATATTCTTTATGTTATTCATTCTACTGGAAATATGCAAAACTGGCTCAGTAAGTATAGAGTTCATGAAAGCTGAAAATAAGATATAAGGTGCATAGAATCTACTATGCAGATTTTAGTAACTAGTTATATGCTGCAAAACGTGCAATGGAGGTAAACTGATGACAGACCTTCACCTGAGAGCGTCTGCATCTTTGGAGGGTTGACACTTCCTTGCTGCTGCTGCTGCTAAGTCACTTCAGTCGTGTCCGATTCTGTGCGACCCCACAGACGGCAGCCCATNGTAGTTTGAGCATTCTTTGGCATTGCCTTTCTTTGGGATTGGAATGAAAATTGACCTTTTCCAGTCCTGTGGCCACTGCAGAGTTTTCCAAATTTGCTGGCATATTGAGTGCAGCACTTTGACAGCATCATCTTTCAGGATTTGAAAGAGCTCAACTGGAATTCCATCACCTCCACTAGCTTTGTTTGTAGTGATGCTTTCTAAGGCCCACTTGACTTCACATTCCAAGATGTCTGGCTCTAGATTAGTGATTACATCATCATGATTATCTGGGTCATGAAGATCTTTATTGTACAGTTCTTCCGTGTATTCTTGCCACCTCTTTTTAATATCTTCTGCTTCTGTTAGGTCCATACCGTTTCTGTCCTTTATCGAGCCCATCTTTGCATGAAATGGTCCCTTGGTATCTCTAATTGTCTTGAAGAGATCTCTAGTCTTTCCCATTCTGTTGTTTTCCTCTATTTCTTTGCATTGATCGCTGAAGAAGGCTTTCTTATCTCTGCTTGCTCTTCTTTGGAACTCTGCATTCAGATGCTTATATCTTTCCTTTTCTCCTTTGCTTTCGCCTCTCTTCTTTTCACAGCTATTTGTAAGGTCTCCCCAGACAGCCATTTTGCCTTCTTGCTTTTATTTTCCATGGGGATGGTCTTGAAACTACTAATATTAAAGAAATTTCAAATCTTGAGTCTTTTAAACAGGAACAGGAATCCATAGCCAGAGAGAAGACCAACTCCCAGCAGCCCAACCTACTGCTCCACAATTGTGACAATGTCCTGGGCTCAGTATCAGAAAGCATTTTAGTCTGGCCCCAACAGCATGACCTTGGGTAATCCACTGATTTTTCTGAGCAGTTTCCTCCTCTGTAAAGTGAACAATAATATCAATACTTCCCTTGCCTACTCCACAGGTTAAATGTGAGAAACCTATATAACACAGAAAGCACAGTGAAAGCATAATCAATCACAAAGTCTTATGCATTCCTATCACGAGTCATGTCCGACTCTGTGCGACTGTAGCCTGCCAGGCTCCTCTGTCCATGGAATTCTCCAGGTAAGAATACTGGAGTGGGTTGCCATGTCCTCCTCCAGGGGATCTTCCTGACCCAGGGATCAAACCTCCATCTCATGTGGCTCCTTTGGCCACTCCTGTGGTTTCCTTACCGCTGAGCCCCTGGGGAAGCCCTTTAATATACCATAGTGATATTTACACAGAGTCCACATGTGTCTATTTATTTCTTATTTCAAATGTTTCTGAACTATAATAGTATACTTAAACCTACTGGACCTTTCCTCTTTATTAACAACTTCTGGAATTCAGCATACACATAATTAGAGCCTATAGGATACAATTCTCTTCTCAGACTGCTCTGGAACCTCTCACCCTTCTGGCAAAGCCTCACTTCTCACACTTGCCATTCAGAGATTAAAAAAAAAAAAAATGCTTACATTTGTTTATTCCATGTTTCAGTAATTAGTTTCAAAAACAAACAACAAACAAAAGGAATGAACCAAGAGGCTTTAGGAAGCCATTTGGCACAAGGAAAGGCTTTATCACCTGAAAGGCGCATCCGTCAGTGAGTTAGGAACAGCTGGTGACAGAAACAGGAAAGGAGCTTCCCTGTGAAAGTCAACTCAGAGTTCCTTGGCTCTGCAAGTGAAGAGACAGAAAAGCCACAGGGGTTTGGAACTTCAGAATTCTAGAAAAAGGAGACACAGAATAGGCCAAGAACCCAAGAACTATTAAGTCTCACGGTGAGAGCACTGTGAGCTGTGAAAGACATAATATATATTTTTCAAGGCCACTAAAGTGCCAGGTGGAAAAGACAGGGACAGTTGCTCTTGCACATGAAAATGCTCCAGGAGCTGCGAGGGAGAGAAAGGCAAGCACGCTGAGCAAACAATTACTAAGGAAAGGAACAGTTTTGCTCATCATGCTAGGAAGATCGCAACTGGACAAATTAGAAAAAAGGAAAAAGACACTGGCAAAACACAAAGGAGCACGCACTATGAGGACCTGGTGGTGGGAGGAGCTGGGGAGGGCGGCAATGGGAGAGGGCACATATTTAGTCCCCTCTTTAGTCCCCATATTTAGTCCCAGCCTTTTCAACCCCCCATCCTGGCGACCCCACTGTGCATATTCCTACAGCTCTAAGCCTACCAGACTGCTGCTAAAAACATATCATGTAACCAAGAGAACTGAGTCCTCAATGAATATATGCTGTGCTAGGAGCTACAGGTACTTGCAAGAATGGAAGAATTTTGAATATTTCCACTGAATTTGTGGGGAAAATATTTACTTTTCTTATTCCACGTACCTACATAAAGGGTCGGAAGAAGTCCTGTGATGTCATTGCTGTACCTGGATAATATTGCTATAATTAACTTCCAAAATAAAAAAGTACTTTACCCAAAAGATGCTTCTAAAATATTACATAATAATATAATAACGGAAGCTTTTTTTATCAAGTCATATTTAAAATACAGAAGCAGATCTGACTTTTTTCTTTTTTAANATTCCATGTTTCAGTAATTAGTTTCAAAAACAAACAACAAACAAAAGGAATGAACCAAGAGGCTTTAGGAAGCCATTTGGCACAAGGAAAGGCTTTATCACCTGAAAGGCGCATCCGTCAGTGAGTTAGGAACAGCTGGTGACAGAAACAGGAAAGGAGCTTCCCTGCGAAAGTCAACTCAGAGTTCCTTGGCTCTGCAAGTGAAGAGACAGAAAAGCCACAGGGGTTTGGAACTTCAGAATTCTAGAAAAAGGAGACACAGAATAGGCCAAGAACCCAAGAACTATTAAGTCTCACGGTGAGAGCACTGTGAGCTGTGAAAGACATAATATATATTTTTCAAGGCCACTAAAGTGCCAGGTGGAAAAGACAGGGACAGTTGCTCTTGCACATGAAAATGCTCCAGGAGCTGCGAGGGAGAGAAAGGCAAGCACGCTGAGCAAACAATTACTAAGGAAAGGAACAGTTTTGCTCATCATGCTAGGAAGATCGCAACTGGACAAATTAGAAAAAAGGAAAAAGACACTGGCAAAACACAAAGGAGCACGCACTATGAGGACCTGGTGGTGGGAGGAGCTGGGGAGGGCGGCAATGGGAGAGGGCACATATTTAGTCCCCTCTTTAGTCCCCATATTTAGTCCCAGCCTTTTCAACCCCCAATCCTGGTGACCCCACTGTGCATATTCCTACAGCTCTAAGCCTACCAGACTGCTGCTAAAAACATATCATGTAACCAAGAGAACTGAGTCCTCAATGAATATATGCTGTGCTAGGAGCTACAGGTACTTGCAAGAATGGAAGAATTTTGAATATTTCCACTGAATTTGTGGGGAAAATATTTACTTTTCTTATTCCACGTACCTACATAAAGGGTCGGAAGAAGTCCTGTGATGTCATTGCTGTACCTGGATAATATTGCTATAATTAACTTCCAAAATAAAAAGTACTTTACCCAAAAGATGCTTCTAAAATATTACATAATAATATAATAACGGAAGCTTTTTTTATCAAGTCATATTTAAAATACAGAAGCAGATCTGACTTTTTTCTTTTTTAAAGAAACTCATGACTTTTTGTAAAGAAATCACTGGAACACTATTGGGACACTGGAAAGTCTATTCTTACACCAAAATGCCATTTTAGGAAAGCACATATTACTCTCTTAAAATAGGAAACATGCTTTATCAGCATGGGGAAAGGAAAGAAAAGTTCAGCCCACTGTTGCTCGAAGGACATTTGATGTTCAATATCTGCTTTTAATCACTAAGAGAATTATATTTACACAAACCTATGCTGACATGATAAAATAAATTAAGTCAAAGATAACTGTAAAAGATAAAGACCTTAAGAAACAAATCCAGCAAGCAACAGTCTAGGCAGATGTAGCAAATACTACAGGGAGAAATATAAATCATTTACGTATAGATGAGTTCTGTGCAAATCCTGTAAAAGTCTAGACATCATTATAAGCAATTCCTTAATAGCATCTCCTTCCCAATTCAGAAATAGTTAAACAGCAAAAAAGCTATTATTACACATAAGCGGAAATTCAGTTCAGAAAAAAGTCCTATGACATTTCATAAATAATATCCCTTAGCCCTTTCATCCTATTCAGACCATCTAAAATTAACTGTGGAAGGAAAAAACAAGGAAATACAGAAAATGATAAAAATTACTTTACTTAGTCAATAGTGAAAATATAAATAGGAAAAAAGATTTTTACCAGTTTTCATTGGCTATAATCATTAAAATATAAAACTNCCCTTCCATCCTATTCAGACCATCTAAAATTAACTGTGGAAGGAAAAAACAAGGAAATACAGAAAATGATAAAAATTACTTTACTTAGTCAATAGTGAAAATATAAATAGGAAAAAAGATTTTTACCAGTTTTCATTGGCTATAATCATTAAAATATAAAACTCCACCATCCAACCAAAACATAACGTGTTAAAAAGAAACAGCCTGATGAAGATCATTGAGCAAACAAAACAGCATCACAGCTGAACACAAACTGTATTGTTATACAGATACAGAACAATGCAAAGAAAACAAATGAAGCACTTCTTATTTTTTCTGACTTATAATAAGAAAACAGGTAAGCATGAGGGATTCATCATTTTAAATGCTATAGACATGGATCAACTACAGCATAACTGAAGAGTAAACATGTTCCTAGAATAAAACAGCTACAGAATCCCTGGGAGCTGGGGTTGTTTCCTCTCTGGGGTCCTTGCAGAGGCTGGGGAAAGTCAGGAAGAGCTCTAGGGCCTGAGATGTCTTATTAAAAGATGCTGGAATCAGTCACTGCTGGAGACAAAAAGCAGCAACAATATTCTAATCAAGGAATCCCCAATAAGTGAGAGTCAGCAAAGTCCACATTTCAACACTCGTCATTGGCCCTACTTCAAAATAATGACAGAGGCTCATTTCTCCCCTCCCCCCTGTTTCTCTACCAGAAATACCAGCTAGTGAAAATAACTTTCAAAGTACAAATTGAAGGAAATTAATTCAGTACCACTGATCTCAGTGCCACAGCGTCAACATGAATAAAAGGATGGCAATTGAAGAAATAAAATCATCCCCCCTTCTGAACTGTGGGGCTTTCCTGACTCTCAACCGTGAGGGCCACTAGCATATGTTAGGTCATATCTAATGTCTTTCCATTATTAACTAACACCGCAATTAAAATTGGGGTGGAGCAGATCATTAACCTTCCAGGTGTATACGTCATAATTTTTCAGCTAGACTGTAATTCCTTTGAAGATGGAAAGTAGAAATTTAGATGCTTGTCTTTTTTTTCCTAACTCTGCACACATGGACAATCTGATCTATTGCTTCTTAATGAAAGGAAACTTCAGCAAACTGAACACAAGGAAATCAGAAGATATCAGCAAAACAACAATCAGGTTATCAGGGAAGCTTAATTTTCTATATTGTTTTACAGGCAAAAAATTTAGAAATACCTTAGAGATGGTCTCTGCCCTGACCAAAACTTGGAAAGAAATCTAAAAATGAAAGAGGATACAATATAAAGTAGTTGTGCCTTATAATACTATTATAAAATTTACTGTTATAATATTTATTGTATTATAATATTTACTGAAATTGTAAATTGAAACAGACACATAAACTCCTAGCCAGGGCCTTCCACCTTTCAGAGAATGAACAAATGTCTGCAGAAATGAACCAGCTTTTCCTAGGGTCAGGGGTCAGCTCTGAGTCATGGTCTCTAGAATGATGAAGACTAGAGAATCCTAAAGTAACAAGGAAAATCCAGCTTTAGGCTTTCAAGTCAGATTTGAGAGACTATATTTTTTCCTTCAATTTCACTTCAATTTTCTTTAGGACATTTGGGATATTAGTATGAATGTGGTAATAAACATTCCTTCTGGTGCTGCCTTGTCTTGTAAAGTTTGCTTACATTACTCAGTCCAATAATAGACAGACATAATCGTATATAAGTATGCACACACATAGACACATATAATACATATATATGTAGGTACATATGCATATCAACAACTAAAAGTATATCTCTTAAACAAATTAAATTCTGCCAACGTCCCCAGTCTGAAAAACAAATGTGGGGGGTTGGGGAGACAGAAGGAACAGTCTCTATGGCAATTTTATCCACCAAAAAAAAAAAAGGTTTTTCTATAGTTACAAATTTATAGGCAAAATTGATAACTGGTTTTTAAAATTCCATTGATGGACAAGTCATACAGGAAATAATATTGATAAGGATAAACTAAATAGCTTTTCTTAGTAAAATAATAAAACATAAGCAGGAATATTTCAAAATACTGGAAAGAGTTATTCACAATATTTTTCATATAATTTAATCATGTGGGGTTAAAAAACACCTCTTCAAACTGGATTTTCCAGTTTAAAACAAACAGCTTTACTCCTAGTGACATGCTAAACCAACTAATATTGACATGATACAAAGAAAAGTTAATTTCTTACATTCCAGTGCAGAAGAACATGCTGTGATTTATTTTGGGGTGTTTTTAGTTTTCTGTTTTAGATTAAAAATTAAGGGACTTCCCTGGTGGTTCACTGGTTAAGAATCTGCCTTGCAATGCAGGAGACGTGAGTTCAATCCCTGGTTGGGGAACTAAGAACTCACATGCCACAGAATAACTAAGCCCAAGTGCCACAACTAGAGTCTTCCCACTGCAATGACAGATCTTGCACGCCACAGCTAAAGGCACTAAGCAGCCAAATAATCAAATCAATAAATATTTTTAAAATAATAGTTAAAAAAAATTAAAATAGCTGATACCAAGAGAAAGAGGAAGAGGGCTCAAGATTAACCACAAGGCAGGGAAATTCCTTTTCCAATAGAATGTCCCAATTCTGACAAAAATCAAAGCAAAATGGAGTTTGCTCTCTACATCTTTCTTGTCTATTGTTTTCGCACTCAAGAAATTCCCTAGCAGCTTCACACATTAAGGAGAGCTTGCAAAGTAAAAATGAGTCCTTTCCCATTGAACAGTATCTTGATGAATCCTCCACTGCTGTAGGCGTAAGAGAAAACACACGTGCACACACACATAGGAAGGTAGGGCAAATCTTTTCCCTTCTGTGACAAGTAAGAGCCTTCAACTGTTCACTCTTATCATTCCCCAATAGAAATGGGAAATAAAGAAGTCATAGCAATTATAACCTAGGCTATTTTCTGAAAAATCTAATGTGACTAGAACACACTCACACACAGAGGAGATAAATCGACGACACACAGAAAGCTCCAGGGCAGAATTCTGCAATAAGGCTGATGCTCTCCATTAAGGAAATTAATATGCTGTTAACTCCAGCTGAATATTTGTTGGGAAAATTAAAAACCAAAACCAAAAAAAATGAAGCATGAACCTGCCCTGAACAAAGCGCTAACCCCGCATTTCCTAACCACTTCTGAACTTCCAGATAGAGATCAAAGTGGAGTCGGCCTTGGTCTACAACTGGAGAAAGAAAGAACTGATGTAGGCTTAAGATACCTGAGAGAGAGAGAAGGCTAGAGTGCCGCTTCCTTCCAACATCCACCAATTCAGCCAGGCCACTGGTGGTGAAATAGGACACCATGACAACAAATTGCACCCCTCTGTTAATTTCTGATAGGGCAGGAGGAAACATGAATTTTTTCAAGTCACAGGAGCACAGCAATTACATCAGACCTAACACCCCACTCCACCTAGCAAATTCACTTAAAAGATAACATACCATGTCAATTTCATTCCACTTTCTAAATATGCAGGTCCTCCTCCAACACTGCCCATCTTCTTCTGGACACAGTGTCCTAAACACTGCTTTTAAAGAGGGTTTTCATACTCCCCAAAAGGAAAAGTGGTACAAGATAATCACTGGGGTATAGGAGAAATATACTGAAGCTTTTATCTGCATCTGTTTATTTTAGTTTCCATTTTTGTAGACCTGTCATATACAAAATATCATATTACAGTATTATATGTACATAATGTATTTTTCAAATATTAATGTGTTTTGCTTAGCCATGTCTGACTCTTTTGAGAACCCATGGACTGTAGCCCACCAGCCCCCGCTGTCCACGGGATTTCCCAGGCAAGAACACTAGAATGAGTTGCCATTTCCTTATACAAGGGATCTTCCAGACCCAGAGATCGAACTCACATCTCCTCCATTGGCTACAGTACTATACTGCTACAGGATTATATGTATATAATGTATTTTCCAAGTATTCATACTGTACTTCCTCCAATATTTTTGGAATGGTAGAGCAAATTGGTCAAAACCAAGGAAGAATAACTACCAGCAAACAGACAGGCCTACTCGATACATTCCTATTGGCTGAGGGTAATTAGTGCCAAATATGGTAGTAACTAGAATTCTTCTCATCTTTATGTATCCCATTCTAAAGCTTCCGGAGGATGGTTATAGATAGAATCACATTACAGCTGCTCACAGCCCTGTTACGCAGCATTTAGCATTTCTCTGTAACAGCTGAGAAAGGCAAGCACTGGAAAGGGCCATCTGGGGTTATTCTGTCCTCTTCCCCAGCCTGCTCCTCCACTAAAAGTTTGTATCCTTGGACAAAAATCAGTCCCATGAGGATTCTTCAAGGGTTGGAAAAATAACAGTAAGATATACTCTTTCCAAAATGACTACTTGGTAGTGTTGGTAGTGAACTTCTCCCTAGGTTTTCACAACATAACCACTCTTCCAGTCAGATTAAAAATCATGAGTCCCTCATTGATGAGAATGTGAAATTAGGTACATAGAAAAACCAGGGAGCTACTAAAGAAAATGCACAATCAGAATTCCATAGACAAGACACACTTCCTTCCACCTGCTGGGCTAAAATATCCCAGTGTCAGGTCAAGGCCAATGAAAAAGAAAGTCTGTCTCCATCTACCCGCTTCATGTTTATATTTGAGGAGGAAACAGTTAAGGGGCAAGAGCCAAGGGGGGAATCTTTAAATCTGCCTTTGGACCACTCAAGAGTGTCCATCTCTCTCTCTCCCTTTCTCCTTCACTTTCTCTGTCTCTTGCACACACATGCATACACACACAGACACACACACATTTACACATCTAACTTCTTACAGAAAGAACAACCAAAAAACTACTTAAAAGCCAAAAACCTGCCCAACAACCAGAAAACAGGTTTGATTTTTCATGCCATGAGTTGTCAAAGGACGGACTTTGATATACATGACCTTTCTTCCTTACTTTTTAGTGCTCATCTTGAGAGTCCCTTGGACTGCAAGGAGATCCAACCAGTCCATTCTGAAGGAGATCAGCCCTGGGATTTCTTTGGAAGGAATGATGCTAAAGCTGAAACTCCAGTACTTTGGTCACCTCATGCGAAGAGTTGACTCACTGGAAAAGACTGATGCTGGGAGGGATTGGGGGCAGGAGGAGAAGGGGACGACTGAGGATGAGATGGCTGGATGGCATCACTGACTCGATAGACGTGAGTTTGAGTGAACTCCAGATGGTGGACAGGGAGGCCTGGCATGCTGCGATTCATGGGGTCACAAAGGGTTGGACACAACTGAGCAACTGAACTTGAACTGAACCAAAGTTTCACCTCAATCCAGGAAGTTATTCAAACCCATTCAGCATCTAATCTCATTTGCCCTTAACTGAAGCATTTCTAATCAAAAATTCTAAATGTATCCAATTTTCATTGTAAAAGAAACTGCATAAACAAGTTATCAAGTCAAGCAGCCTGTCACCACATGATATATCGTGCCCATGAAAGAATAAGTGGAAGCACCCTCCCCAAACTCCACATATTCATTCTGTATATATAAAGAGACAGTCAATAATTTTTGTTAATTTCATTGCAATAAATTTGCCATATTATCAAAATTGGGAATAAAGAGACTACTCAGAAGTAACTCAAAGGTACTGTGTATCACACAAGCCTTTGAATCCTAACCCTTTAAACAGCCATCTACATTGTAATTCATCTGGAAAGGATAAAGAATATCCATGGCCACAGGTCATAGGTTTCTTTCCATTGTCCTCTTTTCAGAGACAGTGTGCTTCAGTGACTATGCCAAGCGCTGATCTCAAAGGTTCTGTTTCAAAGTGTAGCTTCATACCCAGCTCCTCAAAGCAATGGCAGAAGAGGTCTTTGACTTGCCCTGGCATCGGTTAAACAGGTCCATAAGGCAAGAATGGCAGAAGGCAGTGTCGGTCAAAGAGGTCTGTGAGGCACTTTTGATCCTTCATTAGACAAGCATCAGGAGGACCCACAGAACTCTCAGCTGAAATGCAGATTCACTGTTTCAGATGAAGCCAGTAATAAATTCCAGGGCCCATATTTACCAAGGTCAAACACATGCCAAGCATAAGGTCCACAGAAGTCTGTCTTTCTATTCAATCAGGTTTATGGAACAGTAGATAACCAAATTGTAAATATTTCCTAAACCTGAGGTCACTGAACCTGTTCTCTCTTTTTTAGCACTCTCATCATACCTCTAGCCAATGTTCATAGTCCTCAAGATTGGTGTGGGGACTGAGATCATGAACTGAGATTATCTGTTTTGCTAGGACCCCAGAGTTAAGGATTAAGGATTAAAGCAGCTTCCTAAGGAGCATCTGTCTATCATTAAGAAGCATTCAGGCCAAAAATTCAGGGCTTCATTGTTTGTTTATTTACATTAATCATGTAATTGTTACATATTTCTAAATAAATAGAAATGTTAAGAGGCTTTTCTCCATGGGTGGGGGCCTTCAATTCTAGTAATTTAGTTTAAGACCACCAATGTGGCCTTTGGAGAGGGCCTCGATTTCTAAAGCACACAGTTGTAAACGGCGACTGGTTGAAGGCCTAATTAGCATTAAACAGGCCTCAGGAATGAACAGCAAGATGACAAGGGTCACTAAACTGAAGAAGGGGTCAAGCTACCCCAGCCTCACAGGACAATGCCCACGGTACCCATGCAAATTAGGGAAGCAGCACAGGCATGTAGGGGATGAGCAGTTGGGACCCAAACCTCCAATCCGCCTTTCACTTTGGCTCCAAAATAGAAAAAATATAAAAGAAAACCAAATGGCCCACTTCTTGGGTGCAGCGTGCTATATAATTAGCAATCACTTCTGTCTGGGAGAAACAACAAATAAAAGGCAGCTAAGAATATCGCAGTGGCAACCAGGAGGAATTACAGGACGCAGTTAGCAGCTGTGTTAAGATGGGCAGTGGTTTTCTCCCACAACATCCCAGTATTTCCACCACAAAAAGGAGATCTGTACAATGAACTGACAGCTTGTTGATTTCTTTTTTCTCTTGAAAAAAATAATAAAGAACAAACTCCACACACATACTCTATTCAAATGTGACAAAGAACACTTTTTTTCAAAATGTACTATAGGCCTGTGGGTTTTTTCATTCTCCAAGCAATAAAAACCCGTCCTTTTTCAAATGACTGCAAGATAACTATAGAAATTTGATTTGGGGAAGTTTAAGAGAGTCACTTTCAGCATTTGTGCTCTATTAACTTTGATCTGATCATCAACCATAATCCCCTGCCCTGTTTTGATTTGTTGTTGTTTTGGGGTTTTTTTTTTAATCCTACTTTTGTTCATAGCCAACCTGGGGTAAATTTTAGCTCCTCTGAATGAGAATAGACTTTATATCAGTGATCAAGTTATTTAAGGTCAGAAAATATTTGTAATTCCAAAGGCAAAATTTTTCCAAGATAACACAAAAAGAAACAGAAGCTCAGAAACTCAAAATAAAATGTACATTCATTATTCATTCATTATTCTAGCCCTACTTTCTAAAATAGAAAGTTGTTTTTGTAACAAAAACGAGAGCTGTAACCCTACTAAGAAAGTCTTCTGCTAACTATACAGCAACTTCAGAATAAGCATTTGCAGCCAGAAAGCCCATTAAGTCTATTTTAAAAACTGGAAGGAAAAAAAAAAAAGATATGTTGAAAAATCAACAATAAAAAAGGAAGATGAGATAGAACATTTTTATTCAAATACATAAGTACATTTTGTGTCCCATGTATTTTTTAAGATTCACCTTTGAGATGTAAATACATTCTTACCACAAAACTGAAAAGTATTAGTTCAAACTTCTCTTGGGGAAAACACAATATTTTGGGTTTATATTTCTACAAGACTTTTTTTTAAAGCACATTTCCTACTTGTTCTTGGTCATTACATTTGACTGTGAAGGAAAACTAACTTTACAAACCTCTTATACAATGCTACTTATGCTTATTTTTTGACCACTCCACATGGCATGTGGATCATAGTTTCCCATGCACCGTTGCAGTGGAAGCACAGAGCCCTAACCACTGGACCAGCAAGGAATTCCCTATTTATGTTTTTTATATATATTCATATCACAAGGTATCAGTACAACACATAGAATTTATATCATATCCTCAATGGTATCAGTATTATATGAACATTCAATAGAAGAGGTGAGGATTGCTGTCAAAAAAAAAAAGAAAAAACACTGAATCTGATATTTTAGGGAACTTACCTTAAAGTCATCTATTCAATATTTCTTAAAACAGGGAAAATGAAATAAAGTAATTTTATTGCTCTTTGAGGGACTAGCTTCCCAGGGAACTCCATGGTAAAGAATCCATCTGCCAATGCAGGAGACTGGAGTTCAATCCCTGGGTCAGGAAGATTCCCTGAAGAAGGATATGGCAACCACTTCTGTATTCTTGCCTGGAGAATCCCATGGACAGAGGAGCCTGACAGGCTATAGTCCATGGGGTCACAAAGAGCCAGATATGATAGCAACTGAGCTCATACACAGCTCTTTGAAGCTACAGAAAACCATTTTCCTTAGATGCTAGAGTGATCAGTTAAACTCATTTAGCTAATAAAAATTAACAAAATACTCTCCTTCACTCTAACATTATCCAAGGCAGGCAGACAAGTAAACAGCCGTTTTGCATTAAACACTTAAAGGTTTAAAAAGCAGATATTGGCAAACATTTATATTGTGCTTTGCTCAATTTATCAATGATCGTACAGAGGGTGTGGGTTTGCTAAAAGGGAAATAGAAAAGACAGAGAGCAGAAAATTAGTCAAAATAATCTTTCCTGTAATGAAATATTTACAAATAAGTGGTACAGAAAGGAACTTATGAAACATCCATCTTTCAAGGAACAACCCTTCCTGGAGGAAGAAAGGAGAAAGTTAATGGATGAGGCTCCATTAATGCTAGAACTAAGGCATATAACAGACTCTAAGAATGTGGCTCTTTTGCTTCATTGCTATGTTAAGTGACAATGCTAAAAGGCCCAATCTATTATCACATCTTCACTATTCTTGATCACAGTACTACCCATACTTGCTAGTACAGGATAAGCAAGAGATCCCTGGGTCAAGAAAACCCCCTGGAGTAGAAAATGGCAACTTGTTCCAGTCTTCTTACCTGGAAAATCCCATGGACAGAGGAGCCTGGCAGGCTATGGTCCACGGGGTGACAAACAGTCTGACATGACTGAGTGACTGAGTACAAGCAAGCGCTTTCTGAATAACATAAATATTAATCATAAGCCTATCTTGGCAGGTTTTACAATGTACAGCTATGCCCTGAATGTTAAGTTTCTCAATTATAATAAATGTGAGCTACATCCGAAAGGATTATCACGTGAAATATTCTTATTTGCTATCTTCTGTGCGTGATTACATTAAAACGCTCAATTCAATAGATCCTATTTGATATTTGACATCCCATGCCTAAATCCTTGAACATCTCCCCATCGGCAAAGTTACCGTAAGCCCATCCAGCATATGGTCATTAACAATCTTTCCCACCTTAGTTCCATTGCTACCAACATCACTACTCAGCACTGCAACCATTTCCCATTTCCTTACAGTTTCCACTTTGATGTTAGGATTCTTTGCCTGCTTGTGTTATGCTCTCCGTCTCGAAGGTCCTCAGTCACATTGCTTGTCCAGAGAGCCACTCAGCCTTGACGCGTCAGGCTGTGCAAGAATTCTTAATTGACTGACAACTACAATAAAAGGAACTCTCTAGCTTAATACTTAGCAAGCCTTATTTCAGACTTCTTCAGAAGGATGAAGCTGGAGAGATTTGGACAGACCTAGAATGCTCAATGTTTAATAATGTGCCCATTATAGCTCTCTAGGCAGGGCTGGCACATGACAAAACATTCTAAGATATTGTAAGATACCACCTCTGCTTTAACTATGTACAATATCACGGGGGCAGTAAGACTCCTTAACATATAATAACTAGTAGAAACTAACAAATTTGACCAGAAAACAAGGGATGGGAATAAGAACCATATGAATATTTATATNAACTATACAGCAACTTCAGAATAAGCATTTGCAGCCAGAAAGCCCATTAAGTCTATTTTAAAAACTGGAAGGAAAAAAAAAAAAGATATGTTGAAAAATCAACAATAAAAAAGGAAGATGAGATAGAACATTTTTATTCAAATACATAAGTACATTTTGTGTCCCATGTATTTTTTAAGATTCACCTTTGAGATGTAAATACATTCTTACCACAAAACTGAAAAGTATTAGTTCAAACTTCTCTTGGGGAAAACACAATATTTTGGGTTTATATTTCTACAAGACTTTTTTTTAAAGCACATTTCCTACTTGTTCTTGGTCATTACATTTGACTGTGAAGGAAAACTAACTTTACAAACCTCTTATACAATGCTACTTATGCTTATTTTTTGACCACTCCACATGGCATGTGGATCATAGTTTCCCATGCACCGTTGCAGTGGAAGCACAGAGCCCTAACCACTGGACCAGCAAGGAATTCCCTATTTATGTTTTTTATATATATTCATATCACAAGGTATCAGTACAACACATAGAATTTATATCATATCCTCAATGGTATCAGTATTATATGAACATTCAATAGAAGAGGTGAGGATTGCTGTCAAAAAAAAAAAGAAAAAACACTGAATCTGATATTTTAGGGAACTTACCTTAAAGTCATCTATTCAATATTTCTTAAAACAGGGAAAATGAAATAAAGTAATTTTATTGCTCTTTGAGGGACTAGCTTCCCAGGGAACTCCATGGTAAAGAATCCATCTGCCAATGCAGGAGACTGGAGTTCAATCCCTGGGTCAGGAAGATTCCCTGAAGAAGGATATGGCAACCACTTCTGTATTCTTGCCTGGAGAATCCCATGGACAGAGGAGCCTGACAGGCTATAGTCCATGGGGTCACAAAGAGCCAGATATGATAGCAACTGAGCTCATACACAGCTCTTTGAAGCTACAGAAAACCATTTTCCTTAGATGCTAGAGTGATCAGTTAAACTCATTTAGCTAATAAAAATTAACAAAATACTCTCCTTCACTCTAACATTATCCAAGGCAGGCAGACAAGTAAACAGCCGTTTTGCATTAAACACTTAAAGGTTTAAAAAGCAGATATTGGCAAACATTTATATTGTGCTTTGCTCAATTTATCAATGATCGTACAGAGGGTGTGGGTTTGCTAAAAGGGAAATAGAAAAGACAGAGAGCAGAAAATTAGTCAAAATAATCTTTCCTGTAATGAAATATTTACAAATAAGTGGTACAGAAAGGAACTTATGAAACATCCATCTTTCAAGGAACAACCCTTCCTGGAGGAAGAAAGGAGAAAGTTAATGGATGAGGCTCCATTAATGCTAGAACTAAGGCATATAACAGACTCTAAGAATGTGGCTCTTTTGCTTCATTGCTATGTTAAGTGACAATGCTAAAAGGCCCAATCTATTATCACATCTTCACTATTCTTGATCACAGTACTACCCATACTTGCTAGTACAGGATAAGCAAGAGATCCCTGGGTCAAGAAAACCCCCTGGAGTAGAAAATGGCAACTTGTTCCAGTCTTCTTACCTGGAAAATCCCATGGACAGAGGAGCCTGGCAGGCTATGGTCCACGGGGTGACAAACAGTCTGACATGACTGAGTGACTGAGTACAAGCAAGCGCTTTCTGAATAACATAAATATTAATCATAAGCCTATCTTGGCAGGTTTTACAATGTACAGCTATGCCCTGAATGTTAAGTTTCTCAATTATAATAAATGTGAGCTACATCCGAAAGGATTATCACGTGAAATATTCTTATTTGCTATCTTCTGTGCGTGATTACATTAAAACGCTCAATTCAATAGATCCTATTTGATATTTGACATCCCATGCCTAAATCCTTGAACATCTCCCCATCGGCAAAGTTACCGTAAGCCCATCCAGCATATGGTCATTAACAATCTTTCCCACCTTAGTTCCATTGCTACCAACATCACTACTCAGCACTGCAACCATTTCCCATTTCCTTACAGTTTCCACTTTGATGTTAGGATTCTTTGCCTGCTTGTGTTATGCTCTCCGTCTCGAAGGTCCTCAGTCACATTGCTTGTCCAGAGAGCCACTCAGCCTTGACGCGTCAGGCTGTGCAAGAATTCTTAATTGACTGACAACTACAATAAAAGGAACTCTCTAGCTTAATACTTAGCAAGCCTTATTTCAGACTTCTTCAGAAGGATGAAGCTGGAGAGATTTGGACAGACCTAGAATGCTCAATGTTTAATAATGTGCCCATTATAGCTCTCTAGGCAGGGCTGGCACATGACAAAACATTCTAAGATATTGTAAGATACCACCTCTGCTTTAACTATGTACAATATCACGGGGGCAGTAAGACTCCTTAACATATAATAACTAGTAGAAACTAACAAATTTGACCAGAAAACAAGGGATGGGAATAAGAACCATATGAATATTTATATAGTATTTTGCAGTCGAAAAAGTAATTTACATATATTACCAAATTTAACCCTTGAAATTGAATGGGGTGATGTTATATTATACCCAATTTACTGAAAGTAATACTGATTCACAAGATTATACAACTCTTTTTAAGATGGATCTGAGACATGATTCTAGGGCATAACTCTTTCTCACTTCACTTTCTTAAATGGTACAATTACAAAGAGGAAAGGGACCCTGATATGAGGGACTCTGGAGAATGGGAAGGAGCTAGAAAGGGAGAAAATGGGTTTTTTCCACTGAAAAACAATGAAGATAGTATGAACATCAACAAGTTTGGAGACAGTGAAGAGAGGAATCTGCAAGAGAGAAGCATTCAGCTGGGGAGCCTGTACCTAAAGAGATGCAAAACCAAGAAAAGGCATTTGGAATGAAATAGTACATAAATCTGCAACTGGCAGTTTGTGAGCAAGTCAATATCAGATTTAAAGAATTTAAGAAAGACATTTTAAATAATTGTCTCCAGAACATTTTATTGGGAAAAACCTCACCAGGATTCAATATAAATTTAACAGGTTAGCAGCTGGAAAAACTTGGACTTAGACACATAAAGAAGGGAATGTTGTGCATCCTTGGTAAATCTGGCCACAAAATAAAAACATAAAGCCACCCTTTAAAGATTTCTTTTGGAAATTACACAGTATGGAAAAAGGAAACCACTCAGGATATTTCACTTTGATTCATTTGTTTCACAGCCTTATTACATCAACAGAAATGTTTCAAACAGAAAAACCTATTCAACTTATAACCAATCAAGTAGTATACTGATTGTTACAATGAGGAGAAACGTACGTGCCCACTTTTCTAGGAAAATCTGAGTTTTGGGGTGTTTTTCTGCTGTAATTACTAATTCTATCCCCTTTCACTCTCAAAATCTGGCTTAGACAATAAATGATAAAGTCTTTTCAGTGAGAATATACAATGAACACAGCGATTTCACAACCCTAAGGGTCACCATTCACACTAAAATCTACAAGCAGGTACCCCCAGAGCTGCGTAACACAGAAGAGGAGCAAACCGTGAAATCAAAGCATGTTGGCGGGCTCTTCCCTTCAGAGTGTTTAAGGTATACTTTTCAAAACACACCCAAAGTGGAAATGGGGCATGGTACCAGCACTCCCTAGGGACTCGTGAAAGACCCATACCTTCTGATAATGCCCAGGAACCACCAGCAAGGCCTACATTGGCCCTTTCCTCTCTTCGCTCCAAGCTAGCACATCCCAGATGGCACAGTGGGAAAGAATCCGCCAGTCAACGCAGAAGCTGCAGGAGACACAGGTTCGGTCCCTGGGTGAGGAAGATCCCCTTAAGGAGGAAATGACAACCCACTCCAGTATTCTTGCTTGGAAAAAATCCCATGGAACAGAGGAGGCTGGTGGGCTACAGTCCTTGGGGTTGCAAAGAGTTGGACATGACTGAGCAACTGTGCACACACATGGGTCATGCTATGGTTAGCATATTTATGTTTTAAAAGAAAGATCTAAATATAAAGCAGGCATTATTAGAAAGGCTACCATGAATAAACCAAGACATTCCTAACATACATGAGCTAATACTGACATTTACATATGTTTCACTGGAAACTCCATAAAAGTTGGTTCAATTCAATGGGATACTTTATTTGTACATACGCTTGATTTTCTTGGTAAAACCAGAAATGAGATTTTATGCACACACATACAGACAACCCATTTACAGTTTTTTCCTAAATTATGTTTCCTCTTAAAATGAAATAATACAATCCTCTCAAAACTCTGCCAAGCCCTCGACTACAGACTAAAGAAACTGATAGATTATAAATGTGTCAGAGAAAAATCAAATCAAGCATAAAAGGAAAACGGGCTGAGTTTTGTCTCCTTCCACTCGATACGACTTGGTACATTTACATTCCCTACCACAGTGCTATTGAAAAAGGAAGAAATATGAGCATCATTATATATCACAGGCTTTTACTGCTGCTAGAGACTAAGGCTGGCCTCAAGCAGAACATTTTTATTCTCCAGGAAAAATATTTTTCTTTTTCAGATTGCAAAAAAGTTTAGTGACCATTATTAGCTACCCAGAACTCCATGTACTTCATGAGACCTAAAATCAGCCACAATCATGGCTCAAATCTTCTTTTAACTTTTCTTCATTTGTACCTCTCTCAAAGTTTATTCTCCTGGGCCCTAACTCATGGCTCCTGAGTATAGGAATCCTGTTTGTATCTATTTAGTTCATCCAGGCTCTAAAAACTAGCCAGCCCTGCTCTAATTCTTCCTTATGATTAAATTAGTATTTTTATTAATAGAAAAATCAACCCTAAAATAAAATCCTACTTACTGATGGCATTTTGGGGTCAATCTAATCAATGGGAATTTCCGCAGTTTATTTGGAAGTTGACTGGAACACATGGGTTTGTGGCAGAAGCACCACACTGTTTCTGATATATTTCCCATTATTGTTTTACAATGAAACACCAGATTGGGACCAAGGGCACGAAGACTCAAACACTTTCTCAGCCTCCCTGGTAGCTATGTCCCCGTTAGGGGAAACACTGGCTGAAACCACTCATTCTGGCCAGACACCATAGTAACTATTTGCATGAGTTATTTTACAACAGGAGATCCTGGAAAGGAACACAAACTAACATGACACCACCAACAGGGAGAATTTGAGAAAGGTCAAAAGGAGACCCCGGTCCCTATGTCCTACCAACCTCCCAGAAATCCTCCTCGCTGGAATCTATCTTGGCTGAGTGTTGTGTGTGCCATCAGGAAGAACGCTGATTCAGAATGAAATGCCAAAGACAACCCGAAAACAAATCCTATCATCATAAAACCCAAGACTGAGAGCCATGTGGCAAAGCAGTGCTCCTGGGTTCCTTATCCTCCTACTCTACCTGGAACCCCTTCCCAATACAGTCTCTTGCTTTATCAGCACGTGTGTTACCTCGGACAATTTATTTCTGTGTGTTAGACAAGAGCCCATCCATTCTTAGGCCCTAGAAGGGGTCGCTTTTCCTGCAATATGACCATGGGATCAAATTCTAGCAAAGGGGGCCCAGGAGAATTGATAAGGACAATTTGGAGGTCCTGCCTGTGGAGGAAAGTGGTACCACCCACTTTCTCTTCCCAGGGACTTTCGTGAGTGGAGACACAGGGCTGGAAGGCATGGCAGCCACTAAGAAATGAGATAAAAGCCCAATCTTGAGGATGGACTGAAGGAGTTCTATCAGCCCTCGAGGGGAATTTTTATGTGAGAGCAAAATAAATTTCTGTCACTCTGAGATCACTGCTATTTTGGCTTATTTTTTATACAGCAGCTTCACTCTAAAAATTGATGACCAAATCAATTCTTCTCTTCATGTCTCTTCATTGTTCTTCATTTTCCAGGTCAAATAATAGAGAGAAAAGGTAAAGATATCCTGGTTGAAATAAATATTCTCCCTAACCATTGGCAGAGCAACAACTATTCTCACAAAGATGTCCAATTCTCACACTTGAAAAATACATTTACATACTAATGCCACAAAGAAGGGTCATTCTTCATTCTGAAAGAGAAATATCTTTCCTAAAATTCTCATCTCTGAAATGCCTGCGAAAAAGAAAAGGTAACATCTGCTCTAAGGAAACAGAAAAAGAAAAAAACGTCCCCAGGGGCCACTTAGGGCTCAAGCATTAATATCCTGGCTAAAAAAAAAACAAAACAAAAACAAAAAAAAACACTCTTCTCATTTTTCTGTGGATAAATCACACGCTAGAAAAGTTTTCTTTCATCCTTAGCACATAAACAACTACCTAGGAAACTCCAACAGTTTGAACAGTATTAATTATTTATCACAAATCAACAGATATTTTATCACAAACTGTAATACAATCAAAAGAACCTTAGGTTGAACAGTAACAAATCACTGCCAAGCTTTTGACTGCATATAATTTGAAACAAGGCTCTAAAACTGCCAAAAAGACATAGAAGCTGGGAGTCCCTGGTGACAGCCAANGGGATGGGAATAAGAACCATATGAATATTTATATAGTATTTTGCAGTCGAAAAAGTAATTTACATATATTACCAAATTTAACCCTTGAAATTGAATGGGGTGATGTTATATTATACCCAATTTACTGAAAGTAATACTGATTCACAAGATTATACAACTCTTTTTAAGATGGATCTGAGACATGATTCTAGGGCATAACTCTTTCTCACTTCACTTTCTTAAATGGTACAATTACAAAGAGGAAAGGGACCCTGATATGAGGGACTCTGGAGAATGGGAAGGAGCTAGAAAGGGAGAAAATGGGTTTTTTCCACTGAAAAACAATGAAGATAGTATGAACATCAACAAGTTTGGAGACAGTGAAGAGAGGAATCTGCAAGAGAGAAGCATTCAGCTGGGGAGCCTGTACCTAAAGAGATGCAAAACCAAGAAAAGGCATTTGGAATGAAATAGTACATAAATCTGCAACTGGCAGTTTGTGAGCAAGTCAATATCAGATTTAAAGAATTTAAGAAAGACATTTTAAATAATTGTCTCCAGAACATTTTATTGGGAAAAACCTCACCAGGATTCAATATAAATTTAACAGGTTAGCAGCTGGAAAAACTTGGACTTAGACACATAAAGAAGGGAATGTTGTGCATCCTTGGTAAATCTGGCCACAAAATAAAAACATAAAGCCACCCTTTAAAGATTTCTTTTGGAAATTACACAGTATGGAAAAAGGAAACCACTCAGGATATTTCACTTTGATTCATTTGTTTCACAGCCTTATTACATCAACAGAAATGTTTCAAACAGAAAAACCTATTCAACTTATAACCAATCAAGTAGTATACTGATTGTTACAATGAGGAGAAACGTACGTGCCCACTTTTCTAGGAAAATCTGAGTTTTTGGGTGTTTTTCTGCTGTAGTTACTAATTCTATCCCCTTTCACTCTCAAAATCTGGCTTAGACAATAAATGATAAAGTCTTTTCAGTGAGAATATACCAATACTACAATGAACACAGCGATTTCACAACCCTAAGGATCACCATTCACACTAAAATCTACAAGCAGGTACCCCCAGAGCTGCGTAACACAGAAGAGGAGCAAACCGTGAAATCAAAGCATGTTGGCGGGCTCTTCCCTTCAGAGTGTTTAAGGTATACTTTTCAAAACACACCCAAAGTGGAAATGGGGCATGGTACCAGCACTCCCTAGGGACTCGTGAAAGACCCATACCTTCTGATAATGCCCAGGAACCACCAGCAAGGCCTACATTGGCCCTTTCCTCTCTTTGCTCCAAGCTAGCGCATCCCAGGTGGCACAGTGGGAAAGAATCCGCCAGTCAACGCAGAAGCTGCAGGAGACACAGGTTCGGTCCCTGGATGAGGAAGATCCCCTTAAGGAGGAAATGACAACCCACTCCAGTATTCTTGCTTGGAAAAAATCCCATGGAACAGAGGAGGCTGGTGGGCTACAGTCCTTGGGGTTGCAAAGAGTTGGACATGACTGAGCAACTGTGCACACACATGAGTCATGCTATGGTTAGCATATTTATGTTTTAAAAGAAAGATTTAAATATAAAGCAGGCATTATTAGAAAGGCTACCATGAATAAACCAAGACATTCCTAACATACATGAGCTAATACTGACATTTACATATGTTTCACTGGAAACTCCATAAAAGTTGGTTCAATTCAATGGGATACTTTATTTGTACATACGCTTGATTTTCTTGGTAAAACCAGAAATGAGGTTTTATGCACACACATACAGACAACCCATTTACAGTTTTTTCCTAAATTATGTTTCCTCTTAAAATGAAATAATACAATCCTCTCAAAACTCTGCCAAGCCCTCGACTACAGACTAAAGAAACTGATAGATTATAAATGTGTCAGAGAAAAATCAAATCAAGCATAAAAGGAAAACGGGCTGAGTTTTGTCTCCTTCCACTCGATACGACTTGGTACATTTACATTCCCTACCACAGTGCTATTGAAAAAGGAAGAAATATGAGCATCATTATATATCACAGGCTTTTACTGCTGCTAGAGACTAAGGCTGGCCTCAAGCAGAACATTTTTATTCTCCAGGAAAAATATTTTTCTTTTTCAGATTGCAAAAAAGTTTAGTGACCATTATTAGCTACCCAGAACTCCATGTACTTCATGAGACCTAAAATCAGCCACAATCATGGCTCAAATCTTCTTTTAACTTTTCTTCATTTGTACCTCTCTCAAAGTTTATTCTCCTGGGCCCTAACTCATGGCTCCTGAGTATGGGAATCCTGTTTGTATCTATTTAGTTCATCCAGGCTCTAAAAACTAGCCAGCCCTGCTCTAATTCTTCCTTATGATTAAATTAGTATTTTTATTAATAGAAAAATCAACCCTAAAATAAAATCCTACTTACTGATGGCATTTTGGGGTCAATCTAATCAATGGGAATTTCCGCAGTTTATTTGGAAGTTGACTGGAACACATGGGTTTGTGGCAGAAGCACCACACTGTTTCTGATATATTTCCCATTATTGTTTTACAATGAAACACCAGATTGGGACCAAGGGCACGAAGACTCAAACACTTTCTCAGCCTCCCTGGTAGCTATGTCCCCGTTAGGGGAAACACTGGCTGAAACCACTCATTCTGGCCAGACACCATAGTAACTATTTGCATGAGTTATTTTCCAACAGGAGATCCTGGAAAGGAACACAAACTAACATGACACCACCAACAGGGAGAATTTGAGAAAGGTCAAAAGGAGACCCCGGTCCCTATGTCCTACCAACCTCCCAGAAATCCTCCTCGCTGGAATCTATCTTGGCTGAGTGTTGTGTGTGCCATCAGGAAGAACGCTGATTCAGAATGAAATGCCAAAGACAACCCGAAAACAAATCCTATCATCATAAAACCCAAGACTGAGAGCCATGTGGCAAAGCAGTGCTCCTGGGTTCCTTATCCTCCTACTCTACCTGGAACCCCTTCCCAATACAGTCTCTTGCTTTATCAGCACGTGTGTTACCTCGGACAATTTATTTCTGTGTGTTAGACAAGAGCCCATCCATTCTTAGGCCCTAGAAGGGGTCGCTTTTCCTGCAATATGACCATGGGATCAAATTCTAGCAAAGAGGGCCCAGGAGAATTGATAAGGACAATTTGGAGGTCCTGCCTGTGGAGGAAAGTGGTACCACCCACTTTCTCTTCCCAGGGACTTCCGTGAGTGGAGACACAGGGCTGGAAGGCATGGCAGCCACTAAGAAATGAGATAAAAGCCAAATCTTGAGGATGGATTGAAGGAGTTCTATCAGCCCTCGAGGGGAATTTTTATGTGAGAGCAAAATAAATTTCTGTCACTCTGAGATCACTGCTATTTTGGCTTATTTTTTATACAGCAGCTTCACTCTAAAAATTGATGACCAAATCAATTCTTCTCTTCATGTCTCTTCATTGTTCTTCATTTTCCAGGTCAAATAATAGAGAGAAAAGGTAAAGATATCCTGGTTGAAATAAATATTCTCCCTAACCATTGGCAGAGCAACAACTATTCTCACAAAGATGTCCAATTCTCACACTTGAAAAATACATTTACATACTAATGCCACAAAGAAGGGTCATTCTTCATTCTGAAAGAGAAATATCTTTCCTAAAATTCTCATCTCTGAAATGCCTGCGAAAAAGAAAAGGTAACATCTGCTCTAAGGAAACAGAAAAAGAAAAAAACGTCCCCAGGGGCCACTTAGGGCTCAAGCATTAATATCCTGGCTAAAAAAAAAACAAAACAAAAACAAAAAAAAACACCCTTCTCATTTTTCTGTGGATAAATCACACGCTAGAAAAGTTTTCTTTCATCCTTAGCACATAAACAACTACCTAGGAAACTCCAACAGTTTGAACAGTATTAATTATTTATCACAAATCAACAGATATTTTATCACAAACTGTAATACAATCAAAAGAACCTTAGGTTGAACAGTAACAAATCACTGCCAAGCTTTTGACTGCATATAATTTGAAACAAGGCTCTAAAACTGCCAAAAAGACATAGAAGCTGGGAGTCCCTGGTGACAGCCAAGGTAACTAACTCAGGAATAACGGTGAGGGGACGAGCGTGCAGGGGAGTTCAGGAGCAGCCAAGCAACGTATAACATTTTCACTCGGGCTCAAGTTTTGCATCAAAAAAACAATGTGGCATATAAATTATATGAAAATAAACCATACAACTGCATATAAAGCTTACCAAACAATAACAAAGCTTGTTTAAAGCTAAACAAACATACAGCTTCCCTAAAACCTTTGTCAATAAAGAAGTACAAGGGTAATTTTCAAAAATAATCAGTAATATTCTCTTTTCCACTTAGACAAAAGATATCCTCATCTATCCCAACATCACTTTCACCAGCTGAATAATTCCTCAAATGATTAATGAAAACAGGGACCCAGTAGAGAATGGGAACAATTGTAAAATTCCACAATTTCTTGGGTGATTATGACCAACCTAGATAGCATATTCAAAAGCAGAGACATTACTTTGCCAACTAAGGTCCATCTAGTCAAGGCTATGGTTTTTCCTGTGGTCATGTATGGATGTGAGAGTTGGACTGTGAAGAAGGCTGANTTTTTTTTTAATAGGGGCTGTTGGTTAAGGAAAACATGTTATTTATCTCCTCTCTCAAGAAACCCCAGGGAAACATCAGTAAAGGACAATTTGTTGACTCAAGGACAATTTGTTGACAAAGACAACACTTTGCCCATATATTCAGGGAACCTTTTTGTATCACAGTATTTAATCATTCATAAATAGGTATTAAAATTTAGATAGTATGTATGGTGTTCATAACTTTTCTCCTTGCTGTAGGTAGATTATTAGCTTCCCTAAAGCAAGCACCCTGTATCATATTCACCGTTTTCTCATCCCAGTCATATCTGCAGGGCTCAAAAAGTATTTGCCAAAAATTAAAAAAAAAAAAAAAAAAAGACTGAAACGAAAGAACTCAAAAATGAGATTATCAAACAAAATCTTTGAATGAAAACAGTTTAAAACGTTCAAGAACTCTGGATGTCAACATCACTTAGCTCTTACTAGACAGGAATTCTTTGTGGGGAGGCTTCCTTCAGATGGAGACTGGCACTGTTCACTTCAGTTCAGTCGCTCAGTCATGTCCGACTCTCTGCGACCCCATGAATCGCAGCACGCCAGGCCTCCCTGTCCATCACCATCTCCCGGAGTTCACTCAGACTCACTGTACGCCAAGCTAAAAGAGCTTCAGGTCTCAACCCAGGGTCTGCTGGCCTAGGACTCTCAGACAGCTTAAGGGTTAAAAGCCTCTTGCTGCTTTGGATCATGAAGGCTGAGAAGTTTCTCTGTGTCTGGGAAATCAGTGCTCTAGCCTTCCACCAATTTCCAACATCACAGAGCTGAGGAGGCTTCGTATGTTTGCTGGCCCCCTCCTGCTTTCAGGCCGCACACTTTACATTGTAGGCTTCCTAGAACATCCTGACAAATGTGTATTCTTATCTGCGACGACACACTCCCCTGGCTGGGAAGGATCCCAACACACGAAGTTTCTATGTCTCTCACAGCTTCCTGTTTTTCAACAAATAAAAGCCTCAGAGGGGGGAAAAAAAAAGAAATGCTGTAGACTCAGTGCCTCCTCCTGTGACGATCCTTATTTGAGTAAGGCAGAGCAGACAAACATCTGCTGGGAGCCTGATCACTTATTATGTTGCTCTGACTTAGTTCCTGCACTTCCTTTCATCCTTACAGGAACCACAGTTAACAGCAAATAAGTTTTCTTGCTATCTGCCATTCCACAGCTGCAGTTTTTTCACCTAACTTCTTATTAAGGACACAGCGATCTCAGCCCCGTGCTCCTGATGAGCTAGATAGAGAGGTGATAGTATTAGAGAGGTGATAGGACGGGTGATGTCCTATCCATGGATGTCCTGTCCATGGATGGGGCGGGAGGTCCAAGACTGAGAGGATATATGGATATGTATGTCTCAAAGAGTCTGACACTGCTACCAAACTAAAAAACTTGGAGATATATAGCTGATTCAATTCCTTGTAGAGCAGAAACTAACACAACATTGTAAAGCAATTTATTCCAATAAAAAAGAGATAATTATGTATTCTAAATCTAGACCAATGAAAATATCAAATATGACAGAATTCCTGAATATTCAGATTACTGTCCTCTATATCACCACGTCAGTTTCCTTTACCACCTATCTATTTGCATTGCAGGCAATACTGTTCCTCTCATCTAGAAACTCTGGACTTAACACTTTCTTCTTCATCCCCTGTATTCAATCTCTCAAGTCTTACAAAGGAAACAAAGAGGTTATGTGGCCACAGCATTCCTTTCCGAAAGGTAAGGAATTAGGGTAAGGCTGGTATTTCACATGCGGTAAAGACTAGGATGCATTGGCACAAAACACTTCCACAGCTCTACAGCAGCCCTGCACAAGCATTTGGGAAAACAAGGATGAGTAAGGTAAACAAGAAAGAGAAAATGGTCAGCAATCGGGTAGACAGCCAGTCCCTGAGTAGAGAGGCAAAAGAAGCAATGAATGAGCATTTCCCCAAGCAGTAATCACTGAGGAGCTTTTAAAGACTGAAATCTCTAAGGGTCCATTTTAAGTTGTTGCTGTATTATACTGGAAACTCCCCCACTTACATCAAACCTGCATTTAAGTCTGCGTTCACAGCAGTGACATCAGCAGGACCCCAGGAAGTACAAAGACCACTTCAGCTTGCCGGGGGTCCTAGTGGGGTAGAAAAGAGACTAACAAGTAGGAAGCACAATGAGTAATGAGATCCAGATCTCAATAAGAGCAGAAACTAAGAGATGGCAACAACTACGAAAATGTTAGCCTTCTACGAACCCCTCCAGATGGTAAGGTCACAGGGAATTCCAACCTATGTGGGACAAGGATTCAAGATAAGACTTATTTGAGTCTTTGAGGACAAGGTAACCACAGCACATGTCTCCCTGTTGGGCCATCAGCCAATACCAAACCTGTCCCAACCCTCACAGCTCAGCAATTGCTCCCACCAGATCAGGTGCACACCTCGTGAACCATTACCAAGCATCATGATGTGCCAGGCAGACAGGTAACCACTTTCTATCAGCATTTAATACTTACTACAATGAAAAATACACTCCAATTGTCAGAAGTGAGAAAACGGAGACTGAGAGAAGTTACCAATCTTGATCAAGATCCCACTGCAGTTTAAGTGGCAAGGAAAAAATCTGAACTCATCTTCCCAAGACCAAGATCCCATGCTTCTTATTGCTCTCCTGCTGTATCCACAAGCTAATAAGCTTTTTTCTATAGGTGAATCCTGAATTTCTAACTGCCAATTTGCCATGGAAAGTCCTCTAAACTAACCTGGGGCAGTAAAGATTAATTTTAGTAGAAGATTTAACATTCTTCTAAAGCTGGTGGAGGTGATGGAATTCCAGTTGAGCTATTTCAAATCCTGAAAGATGATGCTGTGAAAGTCCTGCACTCAATATGCCAGCAAATTTGGAAAATTCTGTAGTGGCCACAGGACTGGAAAAGGTCAATTTTCATTCCAGTCCCAAAGAAAGGCAATGCCAAAGAATGCTCAAATTACCGCACAATTGCACTCATCTCACACGCTAGTAAAGTAATGCTCAAAATTCTCCAAGCCAGGCTTCAGCAATATGTGAACCGTGAACTTCCAGATGTTCAAGCTGGTTTTAGAAAAGGCAGAGGAACCAGAGATCAAATTGCCANAAAAAAAACAAGCAATATCAAATGAACATTAAAAATTCCAGGTCAGCATTTATGTCAAGACAGCATATATATATACCACAGTATATATTAAATTCAAAGAGAATGAAGAATAAAATGTTGACCAGAAGGTTATTAATCACCTGATCTTTCCCTGTGCCAGGTAAAGGCCCTCACTTCTGGCTCCCCATTGGAGAAATTATCAGCTGCTGATCGAGTAGCATGTTTGTTTATTCATTTTTGGCTGCGCAGGTCTTTGTTGCTGCACATGGGCTTTCTCTAGTTGCGGAGAGCTGGGGCTGCTCTCTAGCTACAGTGCATAGGCGTCTCACCGCAGTGACTTCTCTTGTTGCGGAGCACGGGCTCTAGGCACAGTGGGCTTCAGTAGTTGCAGCACAAAGACTCAATAGTTGAGGACCACAAGAAGCATAGGCTTAAAAGCATAGGCTTATAAGCATAGGCTTATGCTTCAGAAGCATAAGCTCTAGAGCATAGGCGCCATAGTGTTGGCTCATCGGCTAGGTTGTTCCATAGCACGTGGTATCTTCTTGGACCAGGGATTGAACCTGTGTCCCCTGCATTGACAAGCAGATTCCCATCCACTGAATCACCAGGGAAGTCTCTGTGAATAATTTTTTTATAAGACACATGTAAGGTTGGGTATATTTATAAGTATATATCAACACATGAATAGGGTATGACAATAAGAAATGAAAAACCCATAATGATGTAACACTAGAGAAAAATAATAAACCCACTAGAGTTGAAGAATATTGAACAGTCTCAGGAGGAAGAAGAAATACAGAAAATTAGACTTTGAAACATATTGTTCAAAGAAAATAAATCTAGCATTTTTTTGCTCAGGGCATATACAATGAGGTCATATTGGTATTAACAGAGAAAATAAAGAGCAGTNGAGGAAGAAGAAATACAGAAAATTAGACTTTGAAACATATTGTTCAAAGAAAATAAATCTAGCATTTTTTTGCTCAGGGCATATACAATGAGGTCATATTGGTATTAACAGAGAAAATAAAGAGCAGTTCAGCAGAAGCTGTGCTCAGCAGCAGCAGTCTTGTGGAAGGCGAGATAAGGTGTAAGGAGCACCTTGTTATCCGCCAGAATCACATAATAGTAAGCACTGGGAGCATTTTGGTATGCTGGCAGAAATCCTCAAAAGGGTGTCAGAGCAAAAATTTGAGGCAAAGTAAAATAATGGGTTATTTCTAAATGTGCAGAATTAGCTTGTGACCAGACTGTCGAGAGCCAGTTAAGTGTCAGGGTTTAAGCAGCTATCAGAGGCAAAATATGAAATGTTTGAACAAGCCATTGATGGAAAATGCAAAAGGGAAGAGTGACCTCAGTGGTGTTAGAAGAAATGCCAGTCAAATGAGTAACTGCATAGATAAAATGCTGGCATTAAAGTTTCCCCAAATTGGAGTGTTGCGATGGGTGGTTGTGTTAACTAAATTTGGAACTGCTTTCAAATGTGAATATTAGGTCACACAGACACAAATAATTTCACAAATAAATTAAGGGTTTTATTTTCTCTTATTTGAGAAAGACAGGCAACTCAGGGTTGCTTAGTGGCCTGTCATCTGGGATCCAGCCTATTTTCATCTTTCTATTCTGCCATAATGATGTGCATCCATGCATGTGTGCTCAGCTGCTTCAGCAGTGTCCAACTCTTTGCAACCCTGTGGACTGCAGCCCGCCGGGCTCCTCTCTCCATGGGATTCTCCAGACAAGAATACTGGAGTGGGTCGTCATGCATCTCCTGCCTTGCAGGCAGATTCTTTACTGCTGAGCCATGGAGGAAGCCCACCCATCCTCAAATTTATCTTTTGATCCAGTATNTATATATATGTATACACCCATGAGCAAAGTGAAAACAGTCCAACAAACTAAAGTACAGTAGATTGATCTGGCAAACAAAGGAAATAAAAAATTATACTTACCAGTTAAAAATAAAACTAACTTGATCAGAAACTAGAAAACAAAACTAAAGCATGGTGCAAACTGGGGAATAAAGTAATGAAAACAAAACCAACAATATCTTGAGAGGAAAGGAAACAAAGAAAAGAAAGAAAGAATAGATATGCAAAGTTAAAGAGAGGTAGTTGAAGAAGATTTACATAAATTAAAGATTAACTGCAAAGGGAAAAGATTAGTAGGAAAGGCAAATGAAGGAATAAATGTAGAAAAATATAATAGGTTTAAAATAATCAAAAATTAAAAGTATAGAAAAGAGAAAATAACAGAAGAAGAAAGAAAAAGGCAGGGGAAAAGGAAAACTCCACAGAACTGCAAAAGCCCAATGTAGAGGAAGAGGTTCATGACAATAGAAAATGTGACTGAATATACACATATGCATATACTGCTAAGTCACTTCAGTCGTGTCCAACTCTGTGTCACCTCATAGATAATAGGTTGAAAAAAATTAAAATTAAAAAAAAGAGAAAAATAAGAGGAAAAACTCCAAAGAACAGCAAAAGCCCAATGCAGAGCCAGAGGTTTATGACAACAATAAAAAAAGTGACTGAGAAAAAAGAAAAAAAAAAGGTCAAAAGTTTAATTGAATTCCTTAGTGCCAATAAATCAATAACTACAACAGAGGTGGGGGAAAGGGGAAAAAAAAAAAAGGGATCTACAGAACAAGTCAAAAATTAATAATAATAAATGTTTTTCTTGAGTCACTGCTGTCAGAGTCCTTTCCCACACTGACAATCACATTCCACCTTACATTCCTAGGATGCCCTCCAACACTGTACTAATCTCTGGACCTGCTGTGGGGGCTACTCAGATTCTAAGCTGGTCCTACTCCTGTGTGTTCTTGCCTCCAACCTCCACAGCTATCAGAGATAGTGTGTTTTCTTTTGTGGGAGCTCTCAGTGGCCTTTTATATATTCCATAGACACAGAGTCTGCTTAGTTGAGCGTGTGGATTTAATCTGCAGCTAGTACAGCTGGTGAGAAGGTTTTGGGTCATCTTTCTTAGCCACACTGCCCCTGGGTTTCAACTGCGGTTTTATTTCTACCTCTACATATGGGTCGTCCACTGGGGTTTAGCTCCTGAGGCTGCCCTGGAGGGCTTGGGTTTGCCCCTGTAAGGACCAAGTATGGAGGTGGTGCAGTTGCTTGGATCACAGGGTTTCTGGCAGTACCAGTACTCAAGAGGGTTAGCGGCTAGGGCAGCAGAAATTACAGTGCTCTAGAAGGGTATGGCAACCAGTATTGGCCAATATGTGCCAGTATTCTTGCCTGGAGAACCCATTCTCTGACAAAGAACCCTGGCAGGCCACACTCTACAGGGTCCCAAAGAGTCAGACAGGATGGAAGCAACCCTGCGTGCATAAACACAGGCTTTTTTTTTTTTTTTTTTTTTTTTTGCCTGTGGCAGCTCTGCACCAGTAATAGTTGAGCATGAAGGTGGTGCAGCTACTTGGCTTGTGGAGACCCTAGCAGCACCAAGTGTTTGGGGACACAGGCTGCCTCCGCAGCAGCAGTTATGACCCCATCAGTCTTTTTCCTAGCCTCTTGTAGCTGGTGATCAGAAGGCCTCTTTGGCCAGTCTGTCTCTGTAGCTCTGCCCATTCAGAAACTTGGAGGGATCCCTTACCTGGGATCCTTCTCTGTTGTTTGGAGCCATCAGGCACATAGAGGGGCCCCCTGCCTGGGTTCCTACTCTGCAGATCAGCACATTAGGCACTTAAATGGGCACCCTAGGTGGGGTCCTACTCTGTAGTTCAGTGCATCAAGAGTTTGATAGGCCAGCCCCTCTGTTGTTCAGCTGCCAATGCTGGTGTGTGGAAAGAGAGAGGCTATGATGATGGCTCCACCCCCTACACGTGACTCAGCAGTATCGCCTTGCTTCCACGGCTGCCCGGTTTTCCTCATCAGGCATTTCCCACAGTCTCCTTCCCCACATCCCCTTGATCCACCTCTCCACAATCAACAACAGCCTTTGCCCAGGGATTATTCCACAATCACTAAACTCGAGCTCCCAGACACTGGACCTTCTAGGGGACCTGCATCCCCGTCCAGGATATGTATGGCTGCAGTAAGGACTGCCTCATTCTCATTCCATTGAGGTGCCACACATTAGCTGTTTCACTCTCAGCCTTAAATGATTCTCCTCTGCTTCAGACAGTTGCCCCGCTGTGAGAATCGGACCTCTGCTTCAGTTTCCCCACCTGCCAANCAGGAGGAAAAGGGGACAACAGAGGATGAGATGGCTGGATGGCATCACCAACTCGATGGACATGAGTTTAAGTGAACTCTGGGAGTTGGTGGTGGATAGGGAGGCCTGGCGTGCTGCGATTCATGGGGTCGCAAAGAGTCAGACACGACTGAGCGACTGAACTGAACTGAACTAAAGCTAAGAAAATGCAATCATTCAATGAAAATCTGAGAATATGCTTTTGTGTGTTCTTTTATACTGTTTGTAAATGGAAAAGTAATGCCAAAGATTTCAGAAATCATGCTAGAAGATACTATAGTTATCTGTGAAGAGATTCAGCTAAATGAGAGCTCCTCAAGTACGCTGATGACACATTTTAAAATAACTAAAAAGGACTTCCTGGTGGTCTAGTGGTTAAGAATCCACCTGCCAGTGCAGGGGACAGAGGTTCGATCCTTGGTCTGGGAAGATTCCACATGCCATGGAGCAACTAAGCCCAGGAGACACAACTGCTGAAACGTGTGTGCCTAGAGCCCACGTTCCGCAACAAGAAATGCCACTGAGGTGAGAAGCCTGGACACCGCACCCAGAGAGCAGTTCCTCCCCTTCACAAGTGCAGCCAAAAATAAAGAAATGAAATTTATAAAGAAACAAAAATAAAATAACTAGAAAACGTAGGGATTTTTTTTTTTAAGTATAAATTAGCTATGTCCCAAATTTACTTGGTTAATAATTTGTTTTTCTCATTCTGAAACTTAACTTTGGATAAAAGTGACAGAATAGTTTGAATAATGAAGAAACTAGAGTGAGTAAAGGACAAAACACAAGAGATAATCCATTCACCAGAGTTATTTTAGATATAATCCTCTAAAAATTAGGTTACTGAGGTACCCCAGAATCTATTAAAATAATACTGTTTGCATTTAGCTTAGCGGAGCAACAAAGGCTTAAGCACCCTTTCATTTAACCAGAGTTTTATCCATCAACTCCCAGGTTTCCAACCCACAGGTATTTCTTCATCCAGGCATTAACTGGAATTGATATTTACAAGTCATTTAGAGTTTACAAACTAGTTTGGGGGTACAAACTAGTTTGTCATCTATAAAAGGGCATAACTTTTATTATTTAGCGTAGAAAATCTGTCAATTTGTTTAACTTTTTATAGTTCCAGCTTTTCACATATCAAGTTTTAAAATTATTATTAACAAAGTTTATAATATAGTCACTTGCTGCTGCTGCTGCTGCTGCTAAGTCGCTTCAGTCGTGTCCGACTCTGTGCGACCCCATAAATGGCAGCCCACCAGGCTCCTTAGGTACTAGAATTTTGCCAGTATTTAGCTAGACTTCAGTGCTTATATATTAATCATGTCAGATAGCTACTGACACTTAGGATCAAAGCTTCAATATTATAGTGTATTCTCATCATACAGGAGAGTTTTTGTTTCATTCTAGGAATTTTTTCCACAAAGAGCAAAGAAAAGTATTCAATTTTTACAGCAGAATCTTATCTATCTTTTAAGATAAGTTTTAAAGAAGCCATATAAGGAGAAAATGTTACTTTAAATTCTTCAGAAAGCTTCTTGTTCACTTTATGTAACAAAATATAGAGAAGATTTAGTATTAAGCAGGGTTCAAAACATCCTTTAAACAAGTCTGTTTCAATATACATCAGGCCACTAAGACACATTCTCCTGATATAAATGTTCAAAAAGACATGATCTGGATTTGCTTCCCAAAGAAGGGTTCTTCAAATAACAGTGATGGTAACAATAGTAAACAGTGTATCACTAGAGGAATTTTTCCCATATTGTTTCATTTAATTGACAAATAGCCATGGAAATAAGTCTCACACCAACACCTCTATTTTACCAATGATGAAACTAACGTTAAGAGATTAAGATCAATTGAGACTTGAGAGGTGGAGCACTTGTGTAGATTCCAATTCTTGACACCCAATCCAGGATTTGTTCTTTTTTTTTTTTTTTAACTTTAAGGATCTCACTGAGATTTTTAATTCTTTTTGAAATTGAAAATTTTAAACTATTTTATATTACTATAAAATTACTTTACACTCATTGCAAAAAGTTCACCAAACAGAAATAAATACAGTAGAGAATAAAGATCTGACAAAATTCTGAATCGCTACCAAGAAATGACATCAATTTTCACTTAGAGGAACACCTTTCTAGTCATTTTCTCTATGACATGTTTGTATGTGTGTGGTTTTTACATGAAAGAGACCATGTTATTTGGGCACTCTCTTTTACCATTTAATATGATGTAGTTCAGTTGGCAAAGAATTCTCCTGCAATACAGGAGACCTGGGTTCAATCCCTAGGATGGGAAGATCCCCTGGAGAAGGGAAAGGGTACCCACTCTAGTATTCTGGCCTGGAGAATTCAATGGACTATATAGGCTACAGGGTCATAAAGAGCGGGACTTGACTGAGTGACTTTCACTCACTCAGAGATCTTTTAAAAGCAATACATATAAATCAGTTTATATTTTTGACACTCCTCTGGGATCCCACTGGAGGGATGTATTAAAATTTGTTTTACTTGTTCCTAACAGATGTCCATTTAACTTAATTACAATGATATATAACACATATTATTGTACATCCATGGAATATATTATTTCAGGAATTTGTATTTATATACATTCATAACAATGGCATTGCTGAACAAAGAGATGCCTGTCTTAAATGTTGATGTATTTTTTCACATTTCTTCCAAACAGATTTTATAATTTGTGTACACTAAAAGAGTATCTCCATACTGAAGACGTTCATAAATTGAAAGGTTTCATTAACCTGTGAAATTAGCCTCTATATTCCCCTAAAATTGAATGCTTTTAGTAATGAGATAACTTACATAAATAAAAAATAATAATTGTATGTGAGAAGATAATAGCATATATCCTTTTAATTACTTGGTAGATTTCTTTCTTTTTTTTTTAATCTCCAGTTTTTTATTATTATAAATAATACTACAGCAAGTATCTCTATTTTTTGAGAATAAGGCTCAAGATATGAATTTACTAGGACAAAGAAGTCCTCACCCTTCTTTCTTTCCCTTCCCCAAGTGCTGCCTTCTACAGTGACATACAAGGGTGTGAATTTCTCAAATCAAGTTCATGTAAATATTTACAAGATGGGAAGCTCTATAACATATATATTTACATCAAATAATGCAAAATTAACCAAAATTATCTTAATCTTCAGTGTTTTTCTTGGGCTTCTCTGATAGCTTTGTTGGAAAAGAATCCGCCTGCAATGCAAGAGACTCTGGTTCAATTCCTGGGTTGGGAAGATCCGCTGGAGAAGGGATAGATTACCCACTCCAGTATTCTTGGGCTTCCCTTATGGCTTAGCTGGTAAAGAATCTGCCTGCAATGCAGGAGACTTGAGTTCAATTCCTGGGTTTGGAAGACCCCTTGAGAAGGTAAAGGTTACCACTCCAGTATTCTGACCTGGAGAATTCGATGGACTATATAGTCCATAGGGTCACAAAGAGTCCGATACCAGTGAGCAACTTTCACTTTCTTTTATTGTTTCTATTATTGTCAAAATCTATTTTTACTATAAGGGATAATATACTTGGAATTTAAATTGGTGTCTGAATAGAAAGTAATTATTCCACAGCTGTATTTTCACATTAATGATATTAGTTATAAGTCACACACCTAACCTTGTATACTACACTTATGAAATGAACACTGTCATGGATAATTCAATAACAATTATAATTCAAGTAATTATTCCACAGCTGTATTTTCACATTAATGATATTAGTTATAAGTCACACACCTAACCTTGTACACTACACTTATGAAATGAACACTGTCATGGATAATTCAATAACAATTATAATTCAAGTAATTATTCCACAGCTGTATTTTCACATTAATGATATTAGTTATAAGTCACACACCTAACCTTGTACACTACACTTATGAAATGAACACTGTCATGGATAATTCAATAACAATTATAATTCAAGTAATTATTCCACAGCTGTATTTTCACATTAATGATATTAGTTATAAGTCACACACCTAACCTTGTACACTACACTTATGAAATGAACACTGTCATGGATAATTCAATAACAATTATAATTCAAGTAATTATTCCACAGCTGTATTTTCACATTAATGATATTAGTTATAAGTCACACACCTAACCTTGTACACTACACTTATGAAATGAACACTGTCATGGATAATTCAATAACAATTATAATTCAAGTAATTATTCCACAGCTGTATTTTCACATTAATGATATTAGTTATAAGTCACACACCTAACCTTGTACACTACACTTATGAAATGAACACTGTCATGGATAATTCAATAACAATTATAATTCAAGTAATTATTCCACAGCTGTATTTTCACATTAATGATATTAGTTATAAGTCACACACCTAACCTTGTACACTACACTTATGAAATGAACACTGTCATGGATAATTCAATAACAATTATAATTCAAGTTTATCTTTTCCAGATCTGAAATCTATATCTAGGAAATAAAGTATAAAATAACTTAATAAGTCAATGCTAAACTGTTTTTCAAAATTTTATACCATTTACACTCACATTTGTAATATCTAAGAATTCCCACAGATCCATACCAACTCTTGGTATTGTCAGGAATATTGTAGAATATTATACAGTAGTATAAATCAGTAAGAGAGTTACATATCACAACAAAGATGAATTTTTAAGTATTATATTGTTTTTAAAAACCAAATGATCAAAGGCTTTATAGACCTCAATATCATTTTCATAAAGCTCAAAATGAGAAAAATATAAATAGATATATATACATGTATGATAAAACTACTTTTAAAAAGCTAGAGTAATAAACACAAAATTCTAGATGGATTTTTTTTTCCTGGTGAAAGCAGAAATATGGGATTTGGGTAATGTAGCTAAGAATTTATATTGTATTATAATTTTTCATAAGTACAAAAATCATATAAATTGGCATTTTTATTGAAATATATCTGATTTATAATATTGCACTAATTTCAGGTGTATAGCATTTTGATTCAGTGCTTTTGCAGATTGTGGGTTATTACAAGACAATGGCTGTAATTCCCTGTGCTATACAGTATAACCCTGTTACTTACTTAATAAAATTTCTGTTTTAAGTGACAAGCGTAACATACAAATCTTCCTTCACATTACAGTAAAATCTTAAAAACACTCTTTCTGCCAAAATAGTCAAAAATTTGAATCAATCATACTCTTTTGAAGGGCCTCTCTTATAATTATCCATAATTATAACTGCCTGATCCAATCTCATCATACTCTCATTTATCTATGGGATTACACCTTAACTCAGATATGACTGAGCCACTTTCACTGACTTCATGAAATCCCACATATACTTTGCAAAAGGTCCAAACTTTGTGTGCATTTTGCATTGCCCTGGCATGTGATTTTGAGATGTTCACAGAAGATAGTAAAAGACTTATTGACCTGATGCCAAAGAGCAGAGATGCTAGTAGGATTAAGTGGGGAGGGACTCACGAATAAGGAGTCCTTTGATAAATCATTAATAAATATTTTCTTGGTTTAGATATGGGAACTATGATAATAAGCACTGTACCAGTTGGATTCCTAGCACTGAGTACATGTCTTAACCTATGTAGAACCTCAGAATGGTCTTCACTGAACTGACTGACAGAAACATTAATAAACTACTGGCTCCTCAACACTGCTATAAGGGAGGCAAGGCAATTTATATGAAAAACTTTGTAAACATTCAAGCACATCTAATCAAATATCAATATTTTTAAAGAGATTTGTATTCATGAGCAAAATGTCAAGAGAAGGCAATTACATAAATGAAGCAACCTTTATTTCAACTTGGAACCAAATGAACAGAGCACATCACAACAAATAACAGAGGGATAAAATCAGCCCTCCATATCTGCGGGTTCTGCATCTGTGGATTTGACCAACTGCCGACTGAAAATATTTTTTTAAAAAGTCCAGAAAGTTTCAAAAAGCAAAACTTGATTTGGTCCCACACTGGCAACTACTGATGTAGACTTTATATCATATTAGTTATTATAAGTAATCTAGAGACGACTTAAAGTATAGTATAAGGAAAAATCATGTACGGTATATGCAAATATTACACCATTTTCTATGAGAGACTTGAGCATCTGGGATCCTAAAACCAATCCCTGGAGGATTTCCAGAGACAATTATTGCTAAGCATGTTCCAACGATTTCTAGAGGAGGCACCCATGGGCTTCCTAACAGAATCCCAGTAAAATTATTGAAACTTCAAGCTCTTCAACCATGTGGAAAATGGGACTGACTAATTTTCAACTTTGCAGGAACATATCTACATTAAATAAAGTCATCTACATACTGTAAGCCAGGCCAAAACTGAGAATATTTGGGGTTTGTCATGCGTTTTCTTTCTATTCTTGGAAATCTGGGTTTGTTTTAGGAAAAGAACCTGGATTATAAAACACAGAAGATATTAAGGAAAATAAAATTTCTAAAATAGCAATATTTTTATCATCACTGCTAACACAATGATTCAATTTTCCTCACAGGAAGGAAAAGGCCCTTGCGGCAAGGGGCTCATATAGAGCCATTTGCATGCACCCTCCTGTAACAGTGTGATATTTGGATTGGTGGTTGCCCATCTGTGTGTACAAGTAGCAGGGCCATCACTTCCACTATGTGGCTGACTCCCTTCAATAAAAAGCAAATGTTGTTAGGCCAAAGGAAAATGCCGTCAAAATCCACAAATACCTCCACAGTCAACAGAGCTGGTGATTACTGCTAAATAATTCCCTAAAGCCAAATCTCTCCGGGTTCTCTATCTGCTTGCTTTGTTTATATCCCATCACTGTTCAGGATACTACGCTGACGCTAATTATTCAAAGGCAGGAAGGAGGTCTGTATATTCCTTTGTCCCATGCTGTGACCGAATCTGGAAGCAGTAATACCTGCCAAAGCAGCGAGGCCACATCAGTAAGGTGAAATCCTCACGCAGCTTTGCTGGCAGGATGAATGCTCCCAAGCACACTCAACTTCTTTTACAGAGAAAACGCATGGGTTCCCCTTAACTTTTTGACAGAGACTAAAAAACTGACTATTCTGTTAATCAGTGACTTCTCTATCCTTGGGAGTGTTTCTTATACCTCAAAACCCTGAAATTGTCAATTATTATAGATGGGAGGGATATGGGGCCTGGACTGTTCGAGTTTCTTTAGAATCTTACATACTTCTATTGGTAAACAGAGAAAATAAGCCAAGCATCCAAGCTAAGAAGTTAAAAAAAAAAAGAAAAAGAAAAGGCCCAAAGAAAATACAAGGAAATGATAAAACCATGGACAGAGGGATCTGGTAGGCTACAGACCATGGGGTCGCAAAGAGTTGGATACAACCTAAGGACTAAACCACCACAGAGATAATTTACAGATAATTTGCTACTGTAACCCTGTTGCTCAAACTAGACAAAGGCCATTTATGTCACTTATGAGCCTGGATGTAACAGTTCTGGTTTTTCCTATTATGCGATTTTATCTTTAGAAGATATTTACTTTTCATATCGTAATTAAAACCTTTGAATTTTTTAAGAAAAATGAAATTACTGATCAAAAAAAGGAAAAAGCAATGAGTACTGCAGACAAAAATGTTGCCTGTCATTCCAGTAAACAAAGAACATGTCCTGCCATCAGGCATTGTAACTGTCCCCAACAATATACCCTGAGACGAACTCAGGATGGACCAAAACAGGATGCTGGCCCTAGAGAGTTCAGATGCTTCTAAGGAATAAATTCAATGAGCCCAGACTCCTGCATTCATAGAAAAACATGAAAAGCATTAACTTGAGATGTTTGTTTTTGTGATTAGCAGTAATCTTTTGATACTCAACTACATATTTTTTGTTGTTATTTTATTCTGGTGTTTTTTGTTTTCCTGCATATCTTGCGTGCTCAGTTGCTTCAGTCGTATCCAACTCTTTGTGACTCTATGGACTGGACCACACAGGGCTCCTCTGTCCATGGGGATTCTCCAGGCTAGAATTCTAGAGTGGGCTACCATTTCCTGCTCCAGGGGATCTTTCCAACCCGGGGACTAAACCTGCATCTCTTTATGTGTCCTAGGAGGTGGGTTCTTTACCACGAGTGCCACCTGGGAAGTCGCTGTATATCCTGGCTTCTCCCTTATCTCTTTGGAACAGTTCTGTAGAGTTCTCCCAGGCTATAGTCCTCAGCAAGGTTCCAAACAAAACACAACTTCCAACTCTTACGTTATGTGTTTTTCTTCAGTTGGGACAGTACATACAGCAAGTTAATTTTGAGGATGAGGTGGATCCAACATTAAATTACAAAGAGTATAGTTTAGGTCTCTTCAGTCACAAGTGATAGAAACCCAGCTCATATCAGAAAATAAGAGACAGAATTCGCTGGATCACAAAACTGATAAGATATTCAGACTGGGCTGTCAGGATTCTGAATTTTCAGCTCAAACTTTGCCTTCCCCTCAGGAGTGAGCTCCCACCCACATCAGACAGTCTGCTTACTGCTGCTGACTGGTTTAGTGGTAAAGTCATGTCCTTTTGTAACCCTATGGACTGTAGCCTGCCAGATTCCTCTGGGATTTTCCAGGCAAGAATACTGGAGTGGGTTGCCATTTCCTTCTCCAGGGGATCTTCCTGACCCAGGGATCAAACCTGTGTCCCCTGCAAAGCAGGCTGTCTTCTGCACTGCAGGAGGATTCTTTACCACTGAGCCACGAGGGAAGTCCAGCAGCAAGACTATCTTGCTTATTACTTCATGCTACGAAATTCCAGTGGGGGGAAAGTTAACAAGTTTCCTTTCCAATAATTTCAACAAAAATTCAAGAATTGAGTCTCACTTGATCAATATTGGTTACTTACTCCCTGTGGGCAGGAGATACTTCCTTGCTTATTACAGCAAGGAGAGGGATGAAGGCAGCCGCTCCTGAGCTACACTGAATACAGGAGGAGAGGTTTCCCAAATGAAATTCCAAATACTGTTGGGAGAAAAGGGAAACTGATGCTGATGCTGGAGAAGCACAAATAGTATATTGCTACCACAACCAACCACTGCTCCATATCTTAAAAAAAAAAAAAAAAAAAAAAGAGCAAATGAAAAAGAGAGATACTGAGCAGCTGACTCTAACTAAAAAGCCTCTTGATGAAAGTGAAAGAGGAGACTGAAAAAGTTGGCTTAAAGCTCAACATTCAGAAAACGAAGATCATGGCATCCGGTCCCATCACTTCATGGCAAATAGATGGGGAAACAGTGTCAGACTTTATTCTGGGGGGCTCCAAAATCACTGCAGATGGTGATTGCACCCATGAAGTTAAAAGACGCTTACTCCTTAGAAGGAAAGTTATGACCAACCTAGATAGTATATTCAAAAACGGAGACAATTACTTTGCCGACTAAGGTCTATCTAATCAAGGCTATAGTTTTTCCAGTGGTCACGTATGGATGTGAGAGTTGAGTCGACTATGAAGAAAGCTGAGCGCCAAAGAATTGACGCTTTTGAACTGTGGTGTTGGAGAAGACTCTTGAGAGTCCCTTGGACTGCAAGCAGATCCAATCAGTCCATCCTAAAGGAGATCAGTCCTGGTTGTTAATTGGAAGGACTGAGGCTAAAGCTGAAACTCCAATACTTTGGCCACCTCATGCGAAGAGTTGACTCATGAGTGAGTGAGTCATGCTGGGAGGGATTGATGGGAGGAGGAAAAGGGGATGACAGAGGATGAGATGGCTGGATGGCATCACCAACTCGATGGACATGAGTGTTAGTAAACTCTGGGAGTTGGTGACGGACAGGGAAGCCTGGCATGCTGCAACTCGTGGGGTCGCAAAGAGTTGGACACGACTGAGCGACTGAACTGAACCGCTCAACTTACCTGCCCAACGTCACCTCTGTTATCAGAGTTTAAGTTACATTTGCTTACAACACTAATGAATCTGAAGAATTTTCCCCTCAAAGTGACTGCAAATTGGAATGTTGGCAGGCACTCTAAATACTGCTACTACTGCTACTGCTAAGTCACTTTAATAGTGTCTGACTCTGTGTGACCCAATAGACGGCAGCCCACCAGGCTCCCCCAACCCTGGGATTCTCCCAGCAAGAAGTGTCCAACTCTTCGTGACCCCATGGACTCCAGCCTACCAGGCTCCTCTGTCCATGGGATTTTCCAGGCAAGAGTANGCAGGGTGACGATATACAGCCTTAACATACTCTTTTCCTGATTTGGAACCAGTCTCTTGTTCCATGTCCAGTTCTAACTGTTGCTTCTTGACCTGCATACAGATTTCTCAGGAGGCAGGTCAGGTGGTCTGGTATTCCCATCTCTTTCAGAATTTTCCACAGTTTGTTTGTTGATCCATACACAGTCAAAGGCTTTGGCATAGTCAATAAAACAAAAGTAGATGTTTTTCTGGAACTCGTTTGCTTTTTCAATGATCCAGCGGATGTTGGCCATTTGAACTCTGGTTCCTCTGCCTTTTCTAAATCCAGCTTGAACATATGGAAGTCCACAGTTCACATACTGTTGAAGCTTTGTAGGAAGTTATATAGTAGTTTTAGACTAAAGAACTGGTAATGTGTTTCTTTTGACAGCATGATATAACCCACGGATATAGCCCACTTGACTGCTTATTGGGTTGTCTGCTTGCTTGCTGTTACCTTATTATAAAGTGTTTGGGGTTTTAATAAGCTGTGTGAGATATAATGATAATAAATATTGTCCAAAGCTCATATGGCTTCAAGGAATACAACTTGTACATTGAAATGTATTCTCCTGTTGTGTCAGTGTCCCCAAAATCCCCATGTTTGGTGATTTGCTAGGAGGACTCACAGAACTTAGCATCTAGTTGTGTTTGCAGCTGTGATTTATCAGAAGGCAAAATCTGCAGAGGGAAAGGTGCATGGGGCAGAGTCTGGAAGAAACCAGGCACAAGCCTCTGGGAGTCCTCTCCTAGTTGGGTTGCACAGGATGTTCCTCAGTCTCCTCAGTTGTGAAATGTCAGTCAAGGAAGCTCATTAGAGACTCAGTACCCAGGGGTTTTGTTGGGGGCTGTTTACATGGGCACCTCTAGAAATTTTGTTATGTACCAAAATTCCAGATTCCCAGAATGAAAGCAGGTGTTCAGCATGAGCCGTATTCTTTTGTTTTATCTCTTCTGGGAATGGTGGGAACCTTCCCCAAATCCAACTTTCTAGGCCATAAAGGGCCACCCTGTAACTCAGTCCTGCAATGTCTATTCTTTTCTATACACTGATAAATTGGATTAGTAGTCCTGGAATCCTGAAAAAGACATACTGAAGAAGCACCTTTGTTTATTGTCCTGACAAAGCTCCAGGAGCTATTAGAAAGCTGGGTTCTGCACTGCTGTGCGTGAGAGAAGGGAAGGGCTAGTTCCTGGAGAATTATTTCTATTTATATAAAAACCTGGTTCCCCAGGGACTTTCCTGGTGGTCCAGGGGCTAAGACTCTGTGCTGTCACTTCAAGGGACACTGATTTGATCCCTGGTAGGGGACTAAGATCTTACATGCCACAAGGCATAGCCAAAAAAAAAAAANTCTGTGTGACCCCATAGACAGCAGCCCACCAGGCTCTGCCGTCCCTGGGATTCTCCAGGCAAGAACACTGGAGTGGGTTGCCATTTCCTTCTCCACTCCAAATACAATAGTATACAAATGAACTTTGATTGTAATCTCTATTTCAAGGAAACTTTGATTTGTCAAAGCTGCTCACATATAGTACATGGAAAATAATTATATTTCACATGGCACTTTTTTTCTGAGGTGCTTTCTATAGCTCATTTAACCCATCCTCAAACATTTCTGTTCACAAGGAGATGAATGCAATTACATTGTACTCTGAGAAAATCAAATATAAGAAAACCCAGTTTCCAGGCCATGTAAATTCAGGAGTGCTTTTTGCATTCTAAAATGATACAACATTGCATGAACTGACTCAGCTGAAGTACTTTTTTAAAGTACCTCTTTAAAAACCAAATACTTAATTTATAAAGTTTTGCTCCACAGATAGATTAGCAGAGCCTATCTATTATTTTAATTGAGGGCCATCCACTTCTTATAATACAAAGTCACTAAGCCTGATACCCCATGGGTTTTTGATTTATAATAGTTTTCTGAACTCAGTGAATTAAACCACTGATGAGAAAAATTAGTTAGCACAATATTTGTTTCTAAAAGACACTGAGTAATAAATATATTTGAAACAATGCATTTACTCTTTATTTTTATTGTCTATGAAATACCTTAATTAGTCTATATTCTCTCAATTTATTTCTGATGAACAAAAGAAATGGAAGTATGAGAAGATGTCATTCCCTAGGGGAATCTCCTGGAAAAACAGGTGAACCCCCAGACATAACTCTCAATCTCCTGATTCTGGTGACATTTCCATTTGTCCCTTTCACAGATGTGACTACAGGATTCCAGAATGTTCCAATGCTTGGCAAAACTTGAACTATTAAGACGCCCTAGAGAATTTGCTCAATAATAGCTCTAACTCTGTTAGGGGAAGCACACTGATTGAAACCGCCCACCCTGGCCAGGCACCTTAGTAACCATTTGCATGAGTTGTTTTATGACAGGAGATCCTGATAAGGANAGACGCCCTAGAGAATTTGCTCAATAATAGCTCTAACTCTGTTAGGGGAAGCACACTGATTGAAACCGCCCACCCTGGCCAGGCACCTTAGTAACCATTTGCATGAGTTGTTTTATGACAGGAGATCCTGATAAGGAATACGGAACTAATAAGCCAACACTAACCAGAAGAGTTCGGGAAAGGTCGAAAGGAGACACCACGTGTCCGTCCACTTCACAGAATCCCTCTCACTTGCATCCATCTTGGCTGAGCGATGCGTGCCCCACCAGGAAAGACTCTGAGTCAGAATGATTGGCCAAAGACCACCCGGAAACTAATCCCATCACCATGAAACCCGAGACTGCGAGCCACCTGCAGAGCAGCTCTCCTGGGCTCCCTTACCCTACTGCTCTCCCCCAGGGTGCCCTTTCCCAATAAAATCTCTTGCTTTGTCAGCACGTGTCTCCTCGGACAATTCACTTCCCAGTGTTAGACAAGAGCCCAGTTTCGGGCCCTGGAAGGGGTCCTCCTTCCTACAACAACTCCATCAACCCTTTCTAATTCATGTAGTACAGTTTACTTTCACCTATATTTTCCTAGGAAAGCCAACCAGTTTCATGGACATAAGACACAGGCTGACATTTAAACCAACTAACTTTTGCATCAAAAAACTAGAAATGCATTTTAGAAGACCTTTGAAAATTTGAACAGCTTTACACATTAATTAACTGGGTCTCCCAGAAAATGTATTATGCCTTTGGCTGTCTCACAAGAGAGACCTAAATCTCAGAAGTTACATGTAAAGTTTTCAAACCTTCTTTAAAAGAAATGAACTCAAAGTTTTCCTTTTTTACAGATTCTTCTCAATTCAGCAAACAGAAATGAACAACTGTTTTCTTAATCAGTTTCCTCCAGTTAAAATTACTAAGCCACTCAATATATAAAAGAGGCCAGTACATAAAACTAATCCTAAACACTTGTTATGATAACAACATGTTGACTTTTAAACTTTAACCTTACACTCAGTAAAGCCACAAAAGAGGAAATCATTAAAAAAATATTTACACATGGTTGGTCTTTTTGTTTTCACAAAACTTATTCTTTTTTTTTTTAATTTTTATTTTTTGGCCTAGTCACATAGCTTGTAGGATCTTAGTTTCTCGACCAGGAATCGAACCGAAATCCATAGCAAAGAAAGCACAGAGTTCTAACCACTGGACCAGCAGGGAATTTTCTTCTTTCCTTCATTAAGAAATTAAATAAAGAAACAAAGCCCAATTGTAGTGCTTATTTTTTTTAAAGTTCTACACACTAGATGTTTACTCAGGTTAACTAAGGTATATGATGATGTTATAGATATATATTTATATCCTTGATACAGAATTAATTTTCTAAGGGTGGTGGCTGGTCTTTATGAGTTTTTAAGTTAACTATATACTGAAAGAATGTCTAGCTGTTCGCAAGTTTATACTTGAAAAAATATAAATAGCTCATCTATCAGTAATTTAGGATAACCCCAGCCATGAGACTGTTAAAAATATTTAACTTTATCGAAAATACAGACTGCAAATTAAGATGGAATGCTGTTTTCTACCCTATAAAAACTACAATAATTTTGAAAACCAATAGCCAATAATTCCATATTGGTTGGAATAAAGTATATGTTCACAATATTCTAGAGACAGTGGAAATTGGCACAATCTTTTGGGAAATACCTTGGAATTCTGTTGACCCCTTTAAAACAAAACTATTTGTCTAGAAATACCCTAAACATGTGAGCTTCCCTGATGGCTCAGCAGGTGAAGAATCCGCCTGTAATGCACGAGACACTGGAGACACTAGACCAATCCCTTGCTCCGAAGAGCCCCTGGAGAAGGAAACGGCAAACTACTCCAGTAACCCTGCCTGGGAAATCCCATGGACAGAGGACCCTGACAGGCTACAGTCCAAAAGATCGCAAACAGTCAGAACAACTGAGTGACTAAGCAATATTTAAGTATCAAAAACCATATTCCACACTCCATACAATGTAAGTGTTCATAATTCCAGATATTTTTCTAAAAGAGAAAAGCATTAGGAATTAGTAATGATAGAAGCTAAAATCAGTAAGTTTTGAAAATTCATATTTTAATTATGCATACTTTATGAAGTAGTAAACCTCATAAAACTTCATGCTAAAACATACTTCCAAGTTTCCTTTTTTAAATCAACTAAAAATGTTACTGTGTCACAATATTTTCCTATATTTATGTATATTCACATACATATTAATACTTCCTATATAGATTCATATTTTCCCAAAACACATTTTTCATTCCTTCAAGATTAGCCTTCTAAGCCCATAGCTTTCGCATTAAGAGATGATTTACAAGTTTCAAAATAAATTTTTGCACAGTTTCCAAAATAACATTATATTCTTTTTATTTCAGAAAGCTAAAATTATACAATATATTTTGTATGTTGCCTCAGAATTTAACACTGTAAGAGAAATTTATTAACAAAAAAATTACTCTCATAGCACATAGGTAAAGATCACAAGCTCGAAGTCATAAACCTGAGTGTGAATTCTAGCTTCACCACTTGCCCTTGGGCAAGTTACCTACCTTTTCTTTAAGAGTTTCCTTATCCAAAAACTAAAAATTGTCCATTCGATAGCTATTCACTGAGTTTCTAACAGGCAACAGGCACTATAATAGCTGCTGTTCTAGGATTTAGCCTAGAAGAAGAAAACAGTCATTGACCTCATGGAGCTTACACATCAGTGGGATAATAACTCAGAAGGCTGTGGTGAGGAACTAGAAAAATAAAACTACAGATGAAGCACCTTGTGTGGTGCTTTATAAGCATACACTCAAAAGACAAGGGCTCCAAAATCACAGGATTGATAATAGTTATTATCTCACAAGACAGATGATACTACAATTATCTCACAGGATTGTTGTGAAAATTGAATGCGCTAATTCATACAAAGCACTTAGCCTTAGGCTAAAAAATCTCTACATATATCAGCTGTTATTATAAAATAATTAACATCATTATTATTTCTAACACAGTCTCTATTCACTGTAGATAGTGGGTGGGAGAACAAAGTGACAATTAACAGGAAAGTCTTTTAAGTCCCTTTAAGAAACGGCAAAAGTCATGCTGTGTCAGGTCACCTCTCAAAAACATGAGGAAGAGATGTCAAAATGTATTTCATTCCTTCATCTCCACCATGCATGCTGCTCCCTAATAGAAGTCTGTCTGCCTGGGTCAGTACTACAGGAAGCATGTAACTGCAATCATATTTCTTGTGAAAAATGGTTTCAACTTTTAGAGCTCAGGGATATAAAACTTCAGAAGCATTTCATAACTTGAACCACATATAATTGAAGAGAAGGAAAACAAAAACTACAATAAGTGTATGGTGTGACATCATATAAGCTTTGGAATTGGCCAAAAGAAAGAGAGACACAGTTCTCCATGCTGAGGCCAGACCTCAAAGTCAAGAATTCAGCAGCTACACACACACACACACACACACACACACACACACACACACACACACAAGCATCACGGGCACAAGGGGGAGTTGTGCCCACATTTTCAGACTCAGGTGAGCAAGGCTGAGCAGGCAGGTGGTGATAAGAAACGATGGTTTCTCTCTGTCTCTCTCACTGGAACTTAAGTTAAGGAGGACAACAAATGAATACATATCAGTGTCTAAAGTGGAAGCAAGTCCAAGTTGAGAGAGTTTGGTAAATCTTTATTTTCCTCAACATTAGAAGAAATGATAATGATGGGACGTGACAGAAGCATTAGCTGCTGCTACAATGACCATCATATTGTACTATGACATCAAATCAGTATGCTGTAAATCTTAAACTTACACAATGCAGCAAGTTAAATACAGCTCAATTAAAAAAAAAAAAAAAAAGGGTTGCCACACTCAGGTGATGCCAGAGTGATTCCACGGTAGCATGCATCCTTTGGAAAAGAGGGAAAACATGGTTATGAAAACAGAGAAAGGCCCAGCCTACCTGCTATGGTAAGCAGACGCCCCTCAGGCTGCCACCAAAAGGGTCTACATAGATTTAGCACAAAATTAGCAAAGAATGGAATTCACAGGGGAATTCCATTTGTTTGGTTCAAGTAAAACAGGAAGCTACTCTTATTCATCAAAACTGAACATCTACTTTACCACTAAAAGTAACATTCTGAAAACCAAACTAGGCTTCAGCACAAATTATGGATAAGGTTTATATGTAAGAGTTTTGCAAGACTAATAATATTTAATCCATTCATTTCGTTCTTTCATTGAGCATCGCCTATGTGACAGGCATAAAGAAAATGCTATTGTCTCCATTTTACATATTTAAAAATCAGGATTTGTAGAGACTAACTCTCCCAGGATTCTACAACTAGAAAGTTGTCAAAGTCAGGATTCCACTCTTTCCAAAGCACATGCTCGATTTCACTACCTACCAGAAGCAATGGGTATTTACTCTAGTCATGCAAATATTGTTCCAAATAACTTCTAAGCTTTCTTTAATACAATAATCTATTTCTAAACTTTCTTTAAAACTATGGTCTGCTACATTTAAGAAACTTATAGAAAAGCCCACCTTAATACATGATAGCAGTATTTTCTTTTTATATCACCCAGACCAATTTTCTTATATATTATTCAGATTGATTTCTGTTATTAATAGATTATTCAGACTGATTTCCAAATCTGACTTGTGATATTACAACCATCCAAAAGCTATTTGGAAACAATATCAAATAAACCCTCAAGGGTAAAAGAGCTGCCACCACTTGAGGATGCTCAAACAAAAGTGCTAAATGTGTTTAAAGCAAAAAAAAAAACATTAAATAACACCAGGATCATTGAATAGCTCAGTCATGGGTCACCTGGAAGGAAAAAATACTGCACTGAGTGTGTCAGAATTTTTATATTGGGTTGTGAATGAATCACAACAAAGCACATACTTTTTTATTCCTTCTTTAAGGGAAAAATAATAATGCTCTTCTGAAATTACCTTTTGTCCTATTATTCTCCTTCCTTACATCTGGCATAATGACAGAGTAATTGCTATTATTGGGCTTTGCACTTTGGTTCCAACTTAAAGCTAGAATTCATTATGCACAGTATGGAGATATAAGGGAAACAACATTGAACCTTCAATCAGGAAACAAGCTCATTTCCAGCTCTGTCACTAGCTAGCTCTAAAACCTTAGACAAAGTCATCACTTCTCTGGACTTCTATTTTCTTATGAATACAATCAGAATATTGATGGTAAATCTAAAATTCTGATAATGTCATCCAATTTTCTCTTTTTTTTTTTGGTGTCCTGAAAACTGAAATTAACTCAGCATCTCTAACATCTCCTGGTATAGAGGAGTGGATCACCCTGTCTGTCTGTCTGTGGGTGTTAATTCTGTATTTTTGCATAAATTACCACAAATGCAGAGGCTTATAAGAAGGCCAATATTATAAGAAGGCTCACAGTTCTACAGGTCAGCAGTTGAGCATGACTCAGCTAGGTCTTCTGCCTAAGTGAAAGTGACGTCGCTCAGTCATGTCCAACTCTTGGGACCCCACGGACTGTAGCCCACCAGGCTTCTCAGTCCATGGAATTTTCCAGGCAAGAGTACTGGAGCGGGTTGCCATTTCCTTCTCCAGGAGATCTTCCTGACCCAAGGACTGAACACTGGTCTCCCATATTGCTGGCAGACGCTTTACCATCTGAGCCACCAGGGAAGCTCTGCCTAAAAAGAGTCTCACACGAAACCAAAACCAAGGTGAGAGCTACAACGACCTCTTGGCTGGAGGTTCTAGGTAAGAAACCACATCTGTGCTCATCCAGGTTGTTAGCCAAATTCGGTTTCCTGGCTCTACTAAGACTGACGAGTTCCTTGGCGGCTGTCAGCTGGGAGCTCCGCTCAACTTCTAGAGGTTGTCCACACCTCTTCTCACAGGGTGCTTCCACCTTCAAACCAGCAATGGCCAGATGAACAGAGTCCCTCTCAGGCTTTGAAGCTCTCTTACTTCCTCCTCTGCCACTGCCAGGGAAAATTTCTGCTTTTAAAGGGCTTACCTTTGGGGTTAGGCCCATCTGCACAATCTCCATATCTTAAGGTCAACTGATGTGGGACTTTGATTACATCTGCAAAATCCCTTCATAACAGTGCCTTAGAGTCACGTTTTGTTAAAGAGTCAGAGGATGAGAACCAGGAAGGGCCACGGTTAGAACACAATGCGTGTGTGTTCATTTGTGTGTGTGTGTGTGTGTGTGTGAGAGAGATCCTTCACAAAGTTAGAAACCACAGTCACTTCTGTATCTCCACAATACACACAAAGTGCTGAAATACAAAGCATCACATAAACCTCTGCTGAATTCAGCAAAACCCTCTCAGTAGACAGAAACTTATATGGGATCCAATACTGCCGTGCACTGAACTGGGGCATTCACGATGCAACAGGAACGTGATGTACTCACCTCAAAGCAGACACTTTATTAGGCAGATGGATAAAATGTTGACTGTGTATTAGTTGTTTCAATAGAAAAATGCCAGATACACATCAAAAGCTAAATAACTGAGCAAGTGAGGAAAAAGATCTTTGAAAAGACACATACAGTTCCTGGTTATTTTAAAAACTCCAGTGTCCCATACCTTTTCCTAACTTTATAACAAAACTCTTTGTATCACTACAAGAAATGTCTAATGTAAAAGAACAACCTCGCTATAAAAATTCTTCAATGTTTTACACAATGCTTTGAGTAGCACAGTAAGACAGGCAAGCAATCACCTTTCCAGTCAGGGCCAGGAAGTATGACAATTTAGGATCAGCACCTTGAATAGAACCAACAAGCAAACAGTTGGCCCATGTAAAGAGCAGGACAAAAGAAAAATCATTTGGCCAGAGTCCCTCAATTAGAAAGCTGAAGCAGCATTTCTTAAATTTTAAATGGGGTGGAGGGTAAAAAATATGCACATTTTATTCCCAGATGCTCGGAATAAACCACAGAATTCCTATCAACTCAAATAATTTATTCTTGAGCAACTATTTGCCTGCTTTGCATCTTCATGAAAACAAAATGGTATTTTTTTCCAAAGCATAAATAATCCTGTTATTTCACAGACTGATGTGATATCTGCATAAAGATAATTAATTTCCATCTTCCGCTATTATCTATTTGTCCATTACCAAAGGGTAAGTGGTGTTTTCCCTAGGCTCTTGTGTGCTAATGCACAATGTGTACTGGTAATAAGCATTTCGAGCTACTGAAGAGCAGCTTCAAAAGGACATGAAATTAGCTAAACATACATCACAACACTGCGGTATTTACAACAGGTTCCCGTGGATAATAGAACTTCACTTAGGACACTCGATTTCTGTTCAGTCAACACATATCAAATATTACTAAATGGACTGATATCTGCAAAGGACCTCAGCTGATCTAATTTAACTTTATCTTGTAACATAGGGGAATTGGAGCGTTCTTTGTAACAGTTGTCTTTTCAGATTCTACAAAAGGTTTTTCTGCAACAACTGTTATCTGTCCATCTTCAGGACAGCCAGATCAGATTTAATCATCATGTGTGACATGGCATGAACTGCTTTAATTTAGGGCTGCCTGAGCTCTGCTGAAGGAATGAAAAAATTAAAGGGCACACACACGAACAGAAGAGAAAATAAATCCCTGTTGTGTCTTTCAAGAAGCTCACTGATACCTTGTTCTTTATTTTTTTCCCTTCTAGCAATAAAACTGGATTTATATTCTGAATATTTCTCAACCCAAACCTGAGATTGCAATCTCTTTTGCAGACAAGCTTTGACAACAAAAAGAAAGCCAACAAGCCCAACCTCCAAAAAAAGGAAAAACATCCCTTCAGAAAGTTAAATTACGGGGACTACCCTGGTGTCCAGTGGTTAAGAATTCGCCTCCCAGTGCAGGGGATGCAGGTGCTATCTCTGGTCAGAGAACCAAGACCCCACATGCCACGGGGCAACAAAGCTCGCACACTGAAACTAGAAAAGTCCACACTCTCTAACAAAGACCTAGGACAGCACCCCTCCAGCAAAACAAAAGTTAAATTAGTAGTTTCATTAGCCTAAAAAGCTATTTTTTTTCTAAGCGGTATCTATTAGAGAGCACTTTCAAAATAGGGCTTTTGTTGGGAGATCACTACTTAAGTGGTGCTTTAAAATTTGGCTGGAAGATGGCTGGTGCCTGCCCCAAGCCCCATCAGCCCTCTGCTCCCAGTCACTCTCCAGAGAAGGATCATCAGGGGCATCCATGCAAGGAGATATAAAGGTTTACAGGTGGAACTTCCATAAAAGTTTGTGTCACCTCTATTAAAAAAAAAAAAAAAAACACCAAGCAGATGCGCCCTTTTCTATTCTTTGCTCCCTCCAGTTCTCTCTGCCCAGAACGTGGACCTGACCATGGATGTGGTGAAGATCCAAGGCAACGTGCCAAGAATGGCAGAGGAGAGAGCCTGGCCCGGGTGGGTGGCATGGAGCAGCCCCAGGTGCTGGCCTCTGAATCTCCTGTTACCTGAGACAGACAAACTCCTACCAGAGACAGGTTTCCTATCATTTTCAAACAAAAGCATTTCAAACCGAAACCATGTGCTGTGTGCTCAGTTGCTCAGTCATGTCCGACTCTTTGAGACCCCATGGACTGTAGCCCACCAGGCTCCTCTATCCATGTGGATTCTCCAGGCAAGACTATTGGAGCAGGTGGGCCATGCCCTCCTCCAGGGGATCTTCCTAACCCAGGGATCGAACCCAGGACTCCAGCATTACAGGCAGATTCTTTACCAGCTGAGCTACCAGGGAAACCCTAACCAAAACCATACTTGACTCTTATGACCTTTAATGAGAGTACTAAAAGTTCACATTTCAGAAGGTCACCATAATATTTGCCAATATTTCTCTCAAACATGCAAATACTAATTTGATATTCCACAAAGACGGTTACAGAAGTCTAATACATGTCATTTAACAGTTATTGCTGGTCAACAGTAAACAAAGTCAAAATTTCCCAAGAAACAATTGGTTATCAAACACTTAATATATGATTGCTTAATTACAAAAAAGCACAGAAAGACAACAAAACTTTTCTCTCCAGAAGCATACTAACAGCTAAAGAAAACAATGGAAAACAATGAGGAAAAAAGACAAAATATACACATGAAATACATAAGTCACAAAGCATTGTGACTAAAGAGTCTTATTTCTATGGTGCTTTGAGAGTTATGTTTTCTAGAGTGTTAAGGTGGTTAAAAGAAAGGACAGATTCGTGAGAAATAAACCTATCAGAAAAGCACCTGTAAAACAAATAAGGCTCGCAAGGATTTCTGACAGTCAAAATGGGACACAGAAAGTTTAAGAGAAGAATACTACCACTCTGGCTGAATGGGAAGGCTTGTGCTGGGAAACAATGAAAAGGAATAATAAAAGCTGCCACTAATTGAGTGTCTGGTGGTCCTTACCTGACATGGTAGTAAAGGCTATATATCTGCTCTTTCATTTGCACTCACACTAATTGGATGAAGCCAATATTATTATCCTTATTCACCAATGGGTAAATGAAGGCTCAGAAAAGAATTAACCAGACAAATACCTACAGCAACTATTGTAAATGCAAGACCAATTCCATAATAAAGACGGTGAAAGGGTATAGAAACAGTCTAAATGATCACAGGAAGGTAACTGTGTACATATGGAGCAGGCACAGCACACTGGAGGGTAAATACTAGAAGTAAGGTGGTCACATGGTCTGGGAATGGAAGATGCATGGGTGGTAATAAAAACCAGACAGGATCTGGGGAATGAAGGCTGTACAGGACAGAGTGGAAAATCACCCTCTTTAGAAGTCAGCTCTTTCTAAACTCGTTTCTTCTCAGTTAGACCACCCAGCTGTTTTGTGTTCCAATCTACCATATAGTGAATGCATATAATATAAATATTATAGATGTCACAATAGTTTTGAAAGACATCTTCATCTCATTTAGGCTTAGCCTTGTGTCATTTAGGCTTAGTCATGAGGCTGAAGACATAAAGAAAGATGACATGACAGAGGGGGAAGTCTCCAGAAGGAAATAAATGAAAGCCTGCTTCTATCTTAAAGGATTTTGGTCATGAGGATACAGAGCACAGAAGAGTTAATGAAAGATAAGGACGGTGGTCCTACACTCAGTGTGAAAGGGATGTGCTCCAGGGGGAGCCCTGAAACATTTAGGGGGCTGACAATCATCTTTGGCCACACCAGGCTCATGATGACCTCCACAGAGGATGAGGACTACAGCAGTGGACTCAGAAAAGTATGCAACCCAGAAGCGAAAGGCAAACGCTAAGAAATAGATGTATGCTGGAAGGACAGTAGGGATTTGTCCACAGCCTCTCAACAGAAAGACAGACCTACTTACATCTTAGTAATCACTTGTCCTGATCACAGAAACAGATGAGAATTCCAAGGGCTCCATACAGATCTAAGGACCATACAGATCTCCATACAGATCTCTACCAGATGTCTCACTTTCTCTCCCAGATTCCCACGTGGCTTCCTGAATGGGAGCAAAGAGATAGGAAGGCAAATCCTAGAGCCTCCCATTTTACCTAAAGATATGACTTAATTGTGTTGGACTAAGTTTCTTCTACTCGACAATTTAGCAGTTCCCTTTCTTACTATCCAGGAAGCAAGGAAGGCCAGATCAGTTAAGAGAGTAATAAAAAGTTCTCAGTTTCTCTGTACATCTGGACTGAGATTGAGCCTTTTAACCATGCACTGAAAATTTTTAAAAAACTAAAAAATCAACACTGCCCCTAGGAAAGCCCTCTTGAGAAGGAATACAAATAAACAACTTTTGAAAAGCATGTATAAGTGGATATAAGCTTTGGTTGAGGCCCCAGATGACAAATATCAGATACACAGGGAGGTGCAAACTAAAACGCAAATTTCAAAGCAGGCATCACAAAAGTATCTGTTCGCTGATGTAGTGGGAACAAGTGTCAGGTCAGAGAGACAAGAAGAAGGGTAATGTGCTACCTCCTTCACTTCAAGAAAGAGGAAACTCGAGGACGCATCCTAAGCTTGTTATGTTGTCTCAGAGCTGGAAGTCAACATTTAGTGGTGTCTCTAACCTGGGAAATATCAGGTAGCCTGGGGCAGCATGACAACACTGTACCTGGGAAGTACTGGAGGTTTTCCTTTCCAAGAGGAGGTCAACGATGGGCTAGTGTTCCCTGTGGATCAGCAGCGGGTCTGGCAGAAGAAAAAGCCAGCGTGGAGCCATTCTGAATTCTTCCTAAGGCCACAGGAACTTCCTAAGAAGTCTCACCAAGAGAAACTGTGACACAGACCATCAAAAAACAAGGGCCGAGGGGAAAGGGTCAGCCAGAGGCAAACAGAAAACACTCCAGGGGAGCCATGGTCAGCGGTTCCCAGCAGGGAAGGCACCGATAGATTCAGAGACACTCCCGTAAGAAAACGATTCAGCTCCCAGTATCCCTGCTGCTGCTGCTGCTGCTGCTAAGTCGCTTCAGTCATGTCCAACTATGTGACCCCATAGACGGCAGCCCACCAGGCTCCCCCGTCCCTGGGATTCTCCAGGCAAGAACCCTGGAGTGGGTTGCCATTTCCTTCTCCACCCAGTATTCTACTAAGTCTTAAGTATGCAAAGCCTGCATGAATCCACAAAACACAGAAAACGAACTTTCCTGTGGACCTTTTATACAGTTCTTATATTCCAGAAGAATCTTTGACAGAAGATAGGAGAAGAAACAGAAGAAACACGGATGCTGCAGGAAGCAGTGGTTCCTCTGTGCTTCAGCACTTACCCAGGCGAGGCTTACCAGATGCAATGAATGAATGCCACTACAGCGAAGTCCACCAGAAGCAGAGGTTTAATTTCCCAAATGAGACTGTCATTGCAAGTAAAGGGGTTATAAGGCTTTCTAGTACCAGAAAAGTCAGAAGACTTGCTAGAGTTTTGATTAACAGGGGATAAACTTCACCCTCAGAGTATATTTTAAATGGATAGTAGGAAGCACAATTTAAATGTGCCTTGTAATTTCATTCCATAACTTGTACATGTTCAATGTACTAATTACCTAGGAAACAATTTACAAAGCAACTTACCACACATGTTCCATTTCATCCTTGTATCAATCCATCACATTAACATAGTTTAAAGAACTAAGGCTCTATGAACAGTAAGTAGCAGTACTGGTTCTACCAAATACATCTTGTAAAGCCCACTCAAGGACTCTTTCCAGTACACCTTCCTGTTCTCCTGTAAGTTTTCCTGAGTCAGCCTTACTCAATTCCTGTTTAGCATCTCCTATCCACATAAAGCTAGATAACCATGGACTCTTGCCTTAATTACACCCCAGCTATTCCTAAACAGATAGCTCTTTCATCCGTTATTCAATTCACTTAGCCTACCTGGCCTCCTGACCAATGATTGAGAAATTTGTCTCATTAGATTTAACACAAGGTTTCAGAAAATGAAGATCATGGCATCTGGTCCCATCACTTCATGGGAAATAGATAGAGAAACAGTGTCAGACTTTATATTTTTGGGCTCCAAAATTACTGTAGATGGTGACTGCAGCCATGAAATTAGAAGACGCTTACTCCTTGGAAGAAAAGTGATGACCAACCTAGATAGTATACTCAAAAGCAGAGACATTGCCAACTAAGGTCCATCTAGTCAAGGCTATGGTTTTTCCTGTGGTCATGTATGGATGTGAGAGTTGGACTGTGAAAAAGGCTGAGTGCCAAAGAATTGATCCTTTTGAACTGTGGTGTTGGAGAAGACTCTTGAGAGTCTCTTGGACTGCAAGGAGATCCAACCAGTCCATTCTGAAGGAGATCAGCCCTGGGATTTCTTTGGAAGGAATGATGCTAAAGCTGAAACTCCAGTACTTTGGCCACCTCATGCAAAGAGTTGACTCATTGGAAAAGACTCTGATGCTGGGAGGGATTGAGGGTAGGAGGAGAAGGGGACGACCGAGGATGAGATGGCTGGATGGCATCACGGACTCGATGGACCTAAGTCTGAATGAACTCCGAGAGATGGTGATGAACAGGGAGGCCTGGTGTGCTGCAATTCATGGGGTCGCAGAGTCGGACACGACTGAGCGACTGAACTGAACTGAACTGAAGTTCAGCAAAAATAAATAGAAATTCCAAAATGATAGTCATGCACATCAAATGGGATATCATTCCATCTACATAATATACAGTCCAGTGCTGGAAATGGCAGGCCCCTGATAACAGGGGACCCAGACGAATCCTGTATCAATTTATAACATCTGGTTTTGGCCCATCTTGGTCCTACTATCTCACCTACGTTGCAGCCAGCAGGAAACAGGAAAAGAAACGGCTATCACGTTACATACGTCTCTTCTGGTTACATCCCACTGCTGCTAAGTCACTTCAGTCGTGTCTGACTCTGTGCGATCCCAGAGACGGCAGCCCACCAGGTCCCCCGTCCCTGGGATTCTCCAGGCAAGAACACTAGAGCGGGGTGCCATTTCCTTCTCCAGTGCATGACAGTGAAAAGTAAAAGTGAAGTCACTCAGTCGTGTCCGACTCTTAGCGACCCCATGGACTGCAGCCTACCNCCCGTCCCTGGGATTCTCCAGGCAAGAACACTAGAGCGGGGTGCCATTTCCTTCTCCAGTGCATGACAGTGAAAAGTAAAAGTGAAGTCACTCAGTCGTGTCCGACTCTTAGCGACCCCATGGACTGCAGCCTACCAGGCTCCCCTGTCCATGGGATTTTCCAGGCAAGAGTACTGGAGTGGGTTGCCATTGCCTTCTCCGGACATCCCATTGGGCAAGATGAAATCTTGTGGCCACACCTACTTGCAAAGAGGCTGGAGAATCTGAGCTCTTACAGAGCATGCTGCTGCTGCTGCTAAATCGCTTCAGTCGTGTCCGACTCTGTGTGACCCCATAGACGGCAGCCCACCAGGCTCCCCCATCTCTGGGATTCTCTAGGCAAGAATACTAGAGCATGGATGTATCTTATTCACATGTTCAACACATTAACTGACACTGTTTAAGACACTGGTCACTCAATCAATTCAAGATGTATATATTTCAACTCATTATGCTCCATGGCTTAAACTTACACAGTGCTGATATGTCAATTATAGCTCAATAAAATTGAAAAAAAAAAAAAAGAAGAAAGAAAGAAAACTCTGAAGAAAACCAAAGAAGTGACACCAGAAAATCTAGGAAGCTGATCACCTTGTGAAAGAATATAGGAAGTAATAATCAGAAGTGAGCATATGGGAACTTTGGAGTACTGGAAACATTCTATTTGACCTGTGTGCTAGTTATACAATCATTTTATAATAATTCATTGAACTGTGTGTTTTTGTTTGTTTTATATTTTACTTTCTCTGTGCATTTTATTTTTTAATGTCTTAAATTATAAAAAAAGCTGAAAAAAAGAGAGACTGGTCACTATGATTATTACAATCACTGCTACAGTTATTCACAAGACAAGCATTCATTAAGCAATTCTCTATGTATTATTTTTAATTAACTAAAGAGAAGACTTACTAAAGGTCATTTTATTAATTTTTTTTTCATCACTGGTCAAACAGCTACCACTGACATTAAAAGAACTAACAGTAACTGTTGGTTCTGCTCTGCCACAGTAGCTTCAAAATGTTTAAATATTTGGTGGTAAATGATCTGCAATTCTTACTCCAAATGAATGAGAACATATTCAACATTTATATTTTCCTACTAGGTCAACAGATAATTTATTCCAAGTCAGAGGAAAATGTTCCCAAGCCTTAAATAAAACTCATCACACAGCACTGTAACTTGAAAGACACTATGAAACTAAAAGGAACACAGGAGCCCACCTGTTGCTTATATCTATTGGAGAGAACACAAGAAATTATTAACAATTATTAGTGCATTGATTGGAATGCAAATGTCGGTCATTCAGTAAGTGATCACAGAATTTAAAAGGCAACAGATCACTCTTCTTAATCAAAATCACAAGAAATAGTCTCATAAGACAACTGAAAGGTAGAACATCTGATAAAGCAGCTAAAATCATACGATAAAAATAAGTTCCTCCATGACATCAACTGACCACTGTGAAGGATGTAGTTTTATGAATACAGAAGACACTCCCATTTATCCACTAAAGATAATATAGGTTTGTCTCTGGCATACTAATTTAAGGGAACACAATCACTTTTGCCATTAGCCATTTGCCCTTTGCAAATTTGCAAATGAATAGAAAAGAAAGAAAAGTACTTAATTATATTAAATCAAAAGACTTACACTATTTTAAGTTGGAACTATTAGAAATTTTTAGAGAGGCAAAATGAACAATACCAGAATTCAATGTCTCCTATAAATTACTATCAGGAAAGTTGAGAATTGAAAGCTAACTTTTCACACCAATGGACTCTCTTCCCTTCTGCCAACATATATTTATTATTCTACATCATTGCCTAAAATACTTTCTTTGGAATGTGATCTTTTCAAGGACGTCAGGGAATCGCCTCCCTTTGGGTACTGGTATTAAAAGTAATATGTTCCCTCTTTAAAATGCATACAACAAAACTCAATAGAGTGGTTGTGGCTTGAGCATCACTGATTTAAATCAACCTCAAATTTCTTTACAATCAATCTGTAGTTGGAAAGTTCTGCGTTTGTTTTAATCTTTAACTTCTGACTATTCATTTATTCCTGAACTACTTGCAATATGTATATAACCAAAATGTAGACACAAGCCTATTATGTTGCTTACCCTGGCATTTACTTCCTGCTCCCTTCCTGGGGTAGGCAGAACTGCCTGCCATTTTAAATAAATATACTAATCATGTGGCTATTTTTAAAAGTTTCCCACAGAGTGGTTGCTCTAAAGCAGTAAACGTGTCTAGTCTCTCAGTGTAGGTGCTTTGAGTGTAGGTTCAAATGCATTTCTAAACAGAGCTGCACATAACAATTTTAATTATTAACGTGACTCTTCCTGTAGTGTCATTTCAGACCTGATATTTTTAAAAAGTACACGTTAGACTGTTCAGTTGTACATAACAGAGGAAGAAATTATTTGGCTAAATTAGTGTTATATTTACTGTTATTCAACTTTATCGTTAAATCAATGTTAATTTTCTCAAAAGGATGGAGATTAAACAATATCATAATTTTACAATTCCTCGTCAAAATTTTATTAAGGAAAATACACCATTAGTCATTCAAAGTTTATAACCATTCAGCACAATTTCTAAATGGAACAATCAATATTACCTCGCCTTGGACATTTTAACAGTCATAAATGCTAACTGATCTTTAGTTGCTTACATTTCAGACGATTTAAGAAGGTCTCAAATCACAGATATATTAGTGCATAAAAGTATAGCATTTGTTCATCTGTAAGGTAAAAGGGAGATTAATAAATCTCCCTACAATATCTTAAAAGCTGTGTAGCTGGAATGTTCATTAAAGATTTCAGCTTGGATTTGTTGAAAGCAATCAACATTTTCCTTTTTCAACTGTCTATTCTTAGGTAAAGCCTATTGTTTGGAACACATTCAAAATAGCAAGTGGCAATCTTGGTTTGTACTTCTCAGAAATGTTAAAATGCTAGCAATAATATAGTAATCATGGGACTAAATATCCATCGTGGGAATAATGCCCAGACCATAGAAAATGTTAGCCTTTTCAGACAAGACTGTAGAAAGAAAACACAATGGAGTAAAGATTTAAAATAAAAAAGTTATTCTGATACTATATTGCATTTACCTTCACCATTTATATTGGGAAAGCATACATAATAGAATGAAATAGCTTCAAAACAACAATGATTATAAAGCCACTGAAATGAAAGAGAAATTAAACAAAGAAGTTAAAACTGGCAGGCTTTTTATTATATGAACACTCTAATGGTACTTTATTGATACTGAAAGATGTTTAAAGCAATTCTAAGACAGAAAGAAATTCTGTTCTTTATACACAGGACATGTTTGTCAAAAAATAAGTTAGTCATTTTGACAGTGACTGATAAATATTTTTTTTCTTTATATACATATATATTTTTTAATTTATTTTTTTAATTTTACTTTACAATATTCTATTGGCTTTGCCATACATCAACATGCATCCACCACAGGTGTACACAAGCTCCCAATCCTGAATCCCCCATAAGGAAATGGAAGAGCTATTGAGAATGCCAGGATACTAACATAAAATAATACTGAAATGAGGTCAAAATAGTATTCAAAGTGAAATTTAACTATGATTAAATTTTCCATACTATTTACTCACCATTTAAATATGTTCTATCACTTACTTCCAAAGTACCTCAAAGAAAAACAAAAGACTTAAACAAAGTGAGAAGAGCCTGGGCTAGAGTTAGGTAAGAAAGGTTTTCACCTTAGGTACAAAACTAAAAACTCAGTAATGAAGACAAGAAAGTAAAATAATCTTTTAAAAAATCAAGTTAATGCAAAAAATGTTTAAATAAACACAGGATCAATAAAATGACCAAACGGGACCTTTCAGGACAGACACCTCTCCCAATGTCTCTTGTTTGCCTAAAGCTAGTCTCCTAGGCCTTTCCTCAGTCATAAAAGAAAAGACGTGAATACAAGTATCAAAAGTAGCAGTTAGGCCAGGAGAACTGATAACAATTTAAATAGCAAATGAGCCACATGGCAATCACAGAATCTTTAGTTCCTCCCTGAAGTACACAGATATTAGTATTTTATACACATTCTGAGTTGTTTTACAGATACTGAAACCTCTACCAAATGGAAGAAGTTGACTCCATGATGACAGTGAGCATGTAACACCCAGCCCAGCTGGAGCCTACGAACTGATCATGTTAACCCTTGTGACCCTCACTGCCACCCTACCGTCAGCCAGCCAGAGAACTGTGCCCAGCTGATCACACACCCTGCAATGCCCCTCCCCCACCATGCCTTTAAAAGTCCTTCCCTGAAACTCACCTGGGAGTTCAGGTCTTTCCTGCATCGGCTACCCGGACTCCTCATTTGGTGCCTTAAAATAAAAGCCACACCTTCATTCACTACAACCCAGTGTCAATAGATTGGCTTTACTGCACATGTGTGAGTAAGGAGACCTAAGTTTGGTTTAGTAGCAGTATTACCAACTTCTGCCTCAGACAAGTGGTGCATGGCTCAGCACAAGTGGTTACTGCGTCTGCCTTCATGTGAATATTTGATTCATCATTTTGATTTGGTCTTAATTTGATTTTTAAAATATTAAATTAGCATATAATTTATCTTATTACTGAGTTTTCAGCACCACTTTCTCCCTAAAATTTTATGCTCAAAGCAAGTATCTCCCTCACTTCCTCCTAGTCTCAGCTTGCTGTTTAGTATTCAATAAATACCTGTTAAATGAAAGACAGAATGTATGAATTAACTTATGTCAATATCTCCTTGCCACCTGCAACAAATCTCAGACTCTCTCCAATATATTCTCTTGATAGCTCCATTTATGAGCACCCCTCTTGTCAGGTATTTTATTTATATTATTTCTAATTCTCACAAGAAGCCTTCAAGGTAAATATAACTCTTCAGATTTTATGACTAAGGAAAATGAGTCTCTGAGAGTGACGTGCCCCTAACACAGGCCCTCAGTAAATACTGGTTGGATAATGACAAAGCCAACAGAGATCTAGACTTTAAGCCAGGCACATGTTCCGCTGGCTCAGCAATCGTCAACCCCACGCTGCTGTTGTTAAACTTCTCTCATTGCATTTTGCAGTTCCTCTTCTGTTTCCAGTAACAAGTGTGGTCGGCAGACTACATAGAGGACCCTCATGATCTTTGTCCCCTGGTGTCACTGCTATGACTGGGGCAAAAGGGTGATCACATGAGGGGGAACATCACATGAGCCCTTCCTTCAAAAGCAGTGAGTTCTCTCTGGCAGGTGAAAGAAGGGGATGTCAGAGAAATTCAGAACACAAGGCCTTGACACACCACTGCTGGCTTTGAAGAACACTGTCCCCAGCTGACAGCCAGCAAGGTAATGGGAACCTCAGACCCACACACACAAGAAACTGGATTCAGCCAACAATCTGAATTGAGCTTAGAAGCAGCTCTTTCCTGGAGCCTCCAAATGAAAGCCCAGCTGATATCTATGCTTTACCTTGTTAGACCCTAAAAAGACAACATAGTTGGCCCTACTTAAACTTACAATAGTTGTTTATGCAGCAAGAGAAAAATATATCAATCCCTGCATAACTTTTTCTTAGATTACAAAGCATGATAATTATGTATCTGTTCACCTGAGCTCCTTATTACCAAGACCTAGAGATTTACTCACACACTTTGGTGTGATTTGCTCAAGGCCAGATACATGAGAGTCACACAGCTGATGTTGAAGAAATGAATGAATTCACGCGTTAGTTCTTTAATAAAGGTTTAAGGTGTTGACAGTAATGATGTAACAGAAGCAACTTCAGTCTAACACAGTCCCTCAGTCAGTATTGTGAGCTAAACATCATTCTCTACCTTGTCATGTAACTGAAAGAATACACATTTCAAAGACCAGTGCCACAACCATGTAAACTTCGGATATCTACTTAGTATAACTTCAGCTTTATTTTATAATCTATAAAAAACTATACAAGTTTAGGTATAGAATGGCTTTTGCATTGTGTCCCCTGCAAAGAAGACAAGACAAAATATCCCTAATGTCACCACATCCCTTATTTCTCTTCACTCCAACTGCTCTGCCTTCCAGCTTCATCACTGCCATTAGGGTGACACCCCAAATTACAATGTCTGAAAAAACTTCCCTCATAGTTACTTCTAGCTTCCCCTTGTGCACTGTTGGTAAGGGTGAAAATTGGTGCAGCTACTATAAAAACAGAACTATCATATGAGTCAGCAACTTCATTTTGGGGAATTCATCTGAAAAATACAAAAACACTAATTCAAAAAGAGTTATGCACCCTATGTATAAATATGTTCGCTGTGGCTATTTATAATAGTCAAAATATAGAAACAACCTCAGCATCCACCTATAGATGAATGAATAAAGATGTTATTTATATATGCACATACATGTACACATACACACTCACACACCCAGTGGAATATTACTCAGCCATTATAAAGAATGAAATCTTGCCGTTTTTGACAACATGGGTGGACCCAGAGGGTATTATCTTAAGTAAAATAAGCTAGACAGAGAAAGACAAACACCATATGATCTCACTTATATGTGAAATCTAAAAAATCAAACAGAAAAAAACAAAAGGATTCATAGATACAGAGAGCAAACTGGAGACTGCCAGAGAGGAGAGTGTGGGAGGCAAAATAAGTGAAGGTGATTAAGAGATACAAACATCTAGTGAAAAAATACATAAGTCATGTGGATGTAAGATACAACAGAAGGTATATGGTCAATAATACTGTGAAAAATTTGTACGGGGACAGAAGGTTACTGGACTTATTGTGGTGGTCATTTTTTGTAATGTATTTAAACGCTGAATAACTATGTGGTACTATTGAAGTTAATACAATATTGTACATTAACTTTACTTCAATTAAGTAAAAAAGGTAGTATATTCAAAGGCAGGTCATTTACAAGGAAAAAAAAAAAGTAAAACTAGTTACTTAGACTGACTGTCCATAAGCAGTTCTTAGAAAGATACACCCACACACACACAAAGAAAAAGTCAAAACACTGAATTAGCTGTTTAATGTTGACTGCCATGCATAACCTTAAATTCTACATAAAGGAGGGAGCTGGCATGTACACTGTGTATTTATTCATCTTTTGATCACTAACACTTATCATGATACCTAGTAATACAGAAGGTACTCACTACACGCTTTTTTTAATGTATGCAGTATCATTTACTTTTTTTTACAATTTTTAAAGGTTACACTCTAGTTATTTTTTAAATGGCTATAGTCCTTGTGTTGTCCATCTTTGTAACCCACCTTAAACCCAAAAGTTTTTATCTCCCACTTCACAACCTACTGCTTGACCTCATAACTACCAGTTTGTCCTATCTGTGAGTCTACTTTTTTATTATATTTTTTTAGATTCCACATATGAGTGATATCATAAAGTATTTTTATCTCTCTAACTTATTTCACTTAGCATAATGCCCTCAAAGTCCATCAATGTTGCTGCAAATCACAAAATTTCATTCATTTTTATGGCTGAGAAGTATTCCATTATATGTATGTATGTATGTATATATACACATCACATATTCTTTATCCATTCATCTGTTGATGGACACAGGTTGCTTCTAAATTTTGGTAACTATACATAATGCCGCTATGAACAGTGGGGTACATGTAACTTTTCGAATTTAGTGGCGTGTTTGGGCATTTTTTTAGACATATAGCCAGGAGTGGAATTGTTGTCGATACACATTTATTGTACTGAAATCTGTGATGATTTTTGGTATCCATAAATGTATGTGCTACCTCACCTTATAGCAGTGAATTCTCTATGAATCAGCAGGCTTAAAATAAATTATATTTCCCAATATTCACTGTTTCCTAACTGCATTTCTGTTATTCAATTTGCTTTCTTAATTGTATTTACATACACTAATAAATGGGCTTCCCTGGTGGCTCAGACAGTAAAGAATCTGCCTGCAATGCAGGAGACCTGGGTTTGATCCCTGGGTCAAGAAGATCCCCTGCAGACGGGAATGGCAACCCATTACAGTATTCTTGCCTGGAGACTCCCCATAGACAGAGGAGCCTGATGGGCTACTGTTCATAGAGTCACAAAGAGTCGGGCACAACTGAGTGACTAAGGTTTTCACTTTTTTATACTAATGAATCGGAGAAGGCAACGGCTCCCCACTCCAGTACTCTTGCCTGGAAAATCCCATGGACGGAAGAGCCTGGTAGGCTGCAGTCCATGGGGTCACTAAGAGTTGGACACGACTGAGCAACTTCACTTTCACTTTTCACCTTCATGCATTGGAGAAGGAAATGGCAACGCACTCCAGTGTTCTTGCCTGGAGAATCCCAGGGATCGGGGAGCCTGGTGGGCTGCCGTCTATGGGGTCACACAGTCAGACATGACTGAAGCGACTTAGCAGCATACAAATGAATAGGCAAAGTCCTTCACCAATGGAAAGTATCATGAAGAAAATAAAAAGAGGTTAGAAAAATAAAAATAATTTCTATGATTTTTTAATATATTTATCAAAGCCTTTAATTTCTGTAATTATGTAAATATAGCCCACTATCATGATGCTGATTATCCATGCTTTGAAATTCCCTTACAAGATCCTCTTAGGGCAATTAACTTTATGTGGATGATACCCAAGAGGAGCCTAAGTTTCATCATATCCTAAGCTCCAGCTAGCAGTGTTTTAGGTAGGTGCTGGAATATTCCAAATTAGAACTATAAAGTTACTTGTGTGACCTACAAAAATTCAGATAAATCATGCTTCTATACACCTGGAAACTTAAATTAGTCCTCATCTATTTATTTGTGAATAACTATCACATTCAACTGTTCATTGAGACTTTAAGATCAAGAGAACCAAAATGCAAAGAGGTTACAGCTGTCCTCAATAAAACAGCAGCCAGAATAAAATTGTTTTCAAATGCCCATTGAGACATTTACTCTGATAAAAATCTGTATAAAAATTGATAGAAAGCATGATAGAGAATTTTAAACTTCCAGAACTAGTATTACACAGCCAGCATCAACTTGAAATTGCCTTTGGTAAAGGTTGAATAATCTTTCAAATACATTAAAAAAAAAAAAAATCCTGAAATTTAACATCAGCAAAACACTTTAACAAATCTTAGCTCCCAAAAACACCAGCAACAATTGCTCCCAAACAAATTTCCAACCGCTCTCTCACCCCAAGTTTTTCCAAGCTTTATCTCCTAGTGGACAGGAAAATAAGAAGGGAAAGGGGGTGAGACAATAAACAAAGAGTAAAAAGAGAAAGCTCTCATGACTTACAAATTAGGTAAACTTACTGTTAATCAGGAATTGGCTCTGTGTTGTTTTTGCATATATCATCATGATCCAAGAACTAAGGCCAAGCCATTTAGTCATTTATTACACACACTATTCCTCATAAAACAGAACCTTGCCAGCTAAACACTTAACTTGGTTTACTAGTTCCTGAATACACAGCAGTCTAATTGCAGTACACACACATAACTAATCTGTATAGCTAAGATATTACTTTTGCTAAATCCCACATTTGTTCTTTCCCTTGGCATGGCCAAAAATAAAGCCTATTATTTATAGTTCAAGCCTGAAAGTTTCAGCAAATTGATAAGCAAACAAATTAACACGCATATCAAGTATTTAAATATAGGCTTCTGATGCCTACAGTTTTAAGAGCACACAACTATAAATTTTTAGCCCCAAATCCCCACTGTTCTAAAATTTGTATATGACCTACTAAATACTTCTCACAAATTATGTCCTGACAGCATGTTATTTCTCCTTACTGAAAATATTACTGTACTCACTAACATATAATTTTCTTCCTTTAAAAGATGAGAAAAAACCCTGAACTCCTACATGCCAAGTCTTACCACCACAGGGCCAGACACTCTGGAGCCCCATGCTGGCAACCTACAAAGTCGCATTCGCTCAGTTCGGAGATAAGCCTGTTAGGTTGCCCAGTACAATCTTCTGTGCTACACATTACACAGCAAATTTAAGTGGTGACAACTATCAAGTACTGTGCTTGGCAAACTCTTAAACAATGCACATTTGTAAAGGTAGCAGCCAATATTCAATAGGCTTTTTTCATTTGTTGAATATATAAACACAGATAACACTGGCACTTGATTCTAAATTCGCCAACTGTAATGACAAACACATGTGCACATTACATAGCTACAGATGCACTTAAAATAATTACCTTATTGAAGATGTCTGCTTCTTCACAAGCTACCAGAAATAGCTGCAGAGCGCCTCTGAATGTAATAGCTTTCCATGTCCAAACACATTAATCAGAACAACTTAGATACTTGGAAATGCAATATCGATATCTGTATACCATACTTCTTCGTTTTTTCCCTCTCTAAATATTTTATCCCACAGTTTCTAAGCAGATCTCACTTTGCATGTGTGCTTATTAGAATTCTAAAGAAGGCAGCTATAATAACAGAGGACACGGAGGTATAGCCACAGCTTCCTCTTCAGGATGGCCCCATTCCATTTTTCTCATCCCGTTGTCTCTGATTCTGAGATATCTTAACCAGCTCACTCTTAAACTCGTGGCTTCACTGAAGAATATTTATGCAATACACATAAAACTGTACAAACAAATATGGTAAGATCGTTAATCTCTGTAGAGGACATGAAGAGAATGGGCAACAGTCAAGAGCAGTTATTGGAAACCGGAAAATCTGTTGCTGCTAACTCAATCTTGTTTAAAATGGACAGAGTTGTGGGCTGGGTACTCAGCATTGTTTCTTTCCTAGGACACATAACTGCTAAATGGCCCCGGGCCACCCTCTTATTTTTCCGAAACACAGATTCATTCAGGAGAAGAGCTCAGAGAGATGAAAGTGGTTGCTTGAGGGTAACACAACTCTAAGACAGGGAGTGGATGAGGCTGGCTCTGGTTTTCATTAACCGTCTCACAGTATCTTTGACTTTTCAAATTAGAAGGATTACTTCAATAAAAACAAACTTCTTATAAAAATTAAGGAAGTTAAAGAATCTCAAAACAAGTTTTAAGTAATAATGTTCCTACTGTTTAACAGGCTCCAGGCATACACAAAATAAGAAATCAAATAGGACCTTCATCTCTATTAGCAAACTTCTCACAACCAGAGGGCCAGCACAGGAGCAGGCACTCCAGTTAGGTAAGTGATACCAGGGGCCTTGAAGGGACAAGAGGCCTGGTATTTCCAGCTCTTCTGATGCATGTGTTCCAAATGCTGGAGACTTCCTGGTACCACCAGGAGTCAAAAGAAAATGCAGACCAGATCCTTAGTTGTGGCTCTGCCATTTTGTGAGGCACTTTACATTCCTGCTTTAGGCTCTCAAAACTCAACCTCGTTAAAAGGAGATGGCAAAAATAACAATCGTGAAAGTGCTTAACAACTGTAACTTGTATGGCAATATAATATTCTGTTATGCCACTTTGATTTTTCTCTCTTTTTCTCCCTCTCTTTTCTTTCCCCCCTATTCTTCTCTCTTTTCTTTCTTTTTGACTTGTTGGAATACTCTGACATTGGTGTGCTTTCAAGCAGAGCTGCATTATGGACCGATCTCTACCCCCACCCCTCAGATTTCTGGGTAAAGGCTTGAATTAAAACTAGATTCTTTTTTTTAAGTTGTATATCCCCTATGTTGAGAATCAGACTGGCATCTCTGGAGACAATTCATTCACACTCATAAAAAAGAATCAAATTGGAAGATTCAAAGGCCCAACAAACAGAATGCAAATGACTCTGAATAAGTAATATAATTTAATCTAGTAGAAGAAATAAATTAATACATACACAGAAAGGACTAGCAGAAAATATAACAAAGGGTTAAGAATAATGATAGGGTTGAGGTGGTAGAAATACAGCTTAATTCCTCTTTTTTTTTTTTTTTTTTTTCCCCATAATGAGCATTTATGATTGGGGAAAAAATGTTATAAGTGTTTTCTTTTTTAATTGTTTTAAGAAAGCCAACATAAAAGATCAGAGTAAGAGGGCAAACAAAGAAAACATCAACCCTTCCCTATTTAACCAGGTCACTCAAATGTGTATCAGTTAAGAAAAGNGAAAAAATGTTATAAGTGTTTTCTTTTTTAATTGTTTTAAGAAAGCCAACATAAAAGATCAGAGTAAGAGGGCAAACAAAGAAAACATCAACCCTTCCCTATTTAACCAGGTCACTCAAATGTGTATCAGTTAAGAAAAGGAACTTTCCTAGGAATGTACAGCAATTCAAAGGTGGTGCGGGATAACTGGTTAAAAGTCTACTGTGCTGTGCTGTGCTTAGTTGCTCAGTCGTGTCCGACTCTTTCCGACCCCATGGACTGTAGCCGGCCAGGCTCCTCTCCAGGCAAAAATACTGGAGAGTGTTGCCACACCCTCTCCAGGGGATCTTGCCCTACCCAGGGATGGAACCCAGGTCTCCTGCACTGCAGGCAGATTCTCTACCATCTGGGCCATAGGGGAAGTATACTATCTGAGCCCAAATCCTGCCGTTGCAACTTTCTAGCTGTGTGATCTTGGGGAAAATACATTATGTCTGGGAGCCTCGGTTTCCTATCAGAGTCACTAGGAGATCTACGTAAAGTGCCTAAACTCATACCTGGTACATATGAAAAACCCAATTATTTTCACTAGGAAAAAGAATTACAGGGTCATTACCATCTTGTTATCAACATCTGATTGGTCAGCGTCACACATACTATTCAATCACCTAAGGTTTTCCCTGTGTTTGTAATCTCAATCTGTGTATACAATTAACAACTGGGGACCACTTTCAGTTAAGGGCAAAGAGACCCAAAACTATGCTTGCTGACCACTCTTGTGAATGACTCATCACAAAAAATGGAATCCATAAACCATAACTTCAGTTTGTTAAAGCAATCTGTTCAGGAGAAAATTAATATTCATAACAAATACATTTGCACTTAATGGGAACACCTCCAGGTATTATGAAGCTGACAGAAAATAAAAGAGCAAGTCTAGGAAAGTGACTAGTAAAAAGAAAACTTACTTTGAATATACAGAAGAGCAAGTTCTTTTGAAAAAATAATCCCCCTTAACTTTATTTCCAAATCTGGATGTCATCCAAAAGTATTTTCTACTGATTTTTAAAGACATTTTATTAACATTTCTTTAAAAAAGAAAAATGCCTCTTGCTCCAAATCTAGTTTGTAATTTCCCTTCTTGATCTCTTACCTCTAGAAAAGAATATTCTGAAATTTTGGACAATTAATAGGAAGAGGTCTCAAAAATTTGAAGCTGTTATCTTTGCCTTTTCTGACACTCAGGGCTTCCCTGATAGCTCAGTTGGTAAAGAATCCACCTGCAATGCTGGAGACCCTCCTTTGATTCCTGGGTCAGAGAGATCCGCTGGAGAAGGGATAAATAAGCTAACCACTCCAGTATTCTTGGAATTCCCTTGGGGCTCAGCTGGTGAAGAATCCATCTGCAGTGCAGGAGACCTGGGTTCAATTTCTGGGTTGGGAAGATTCCCTGGAGAAGGGAAAGACTACCCACTCCAGTATTCTGACCTGGAGGATTCCATGGACTGTACAGTCTGTAGGGTCACAAAGAGTTGGACACAACTGAGCAAGTTTCACTTTCACTTTCTGACACTCTATGGTCTGCACGTATCATCTCCTCATCACCAAGAAAAGAGAGATGTTTATTGTACAAGAATACCGTCAAAGGTCATTAAGTCACCCAATTTTTCCTAGGAAAGTATAAATGGATACTGCTATCTACAAGAAAAAAAAAAATGAGACAATAATGTCACTCAATAATGGCCACATGTTCTCAGAGAGTCACACCAGTTATACCTCTAAAAGATTCACGATGGAATATACACCTGACAATGGATTATCAAACTCTCTTTCAAGTCTCCATCCAACAGTTTTATTTCCTTCAAGTTTAACAAGTAGCATGATTGTAATGTCCCTCCTATTTAAGACTGACAGATGAGAAGCTCTGACTCAATAGCTGAGTCTTCACTTCTCATTAAAGTGATGACAGATTTTTAATACACACTATGGCATGAGAAACACTGGACTGGAAGAAAGAAACAGGAGCTGGAATCAAGACTGCCGGGAGAAATATCAATCACCTCAGATATGCAGATGATATCACCCTTATGGCAGAAACTGAAGAGGAGCTAAAAAGCCTCTTGATGAAAGTGAAAGAGGAGAGTGAANTGACTCATTGGAAAATACCCTGATGCTGGAAGGGATTGGGGGCAGATGGAGAAGGGGACGACAGAGGATGAGATGGCTGGATGGCATCACGGACTCGATGGACGTGAGTCTGAGTGAACCCCGGGAGTTGGTGATGGACAGGGAGGCCTGGCATGCTGTGATTCATGGGATTGCAGAGTCGGATATGACTGAGCGACTGAAGTGAACTGATGGTACTTTCCTTTGACTCCTAAATTAATAAATGATTGCTTCTGAATTTCCAACCTAGCCTGCACATCTCAATGCTCAAACTTGAGCTGTATCAAAAGGAAACTGGGCAAGATTTTCCTTCCCCAGGGTAATTAACTTTTATTATCACTAAAACTTCTAACAAATTATAAGAACAATTGTTTCTTATAAGAAACTCAGAGGCTCTTTGTATCCTCATTTTACTGATGAGGAAATCAAACCTCAGAGAAACTGAGTGATATATCTCAGGCTGTAAGTGACAAAGGTTCGCACTCAAATGGTTACTTGGTAAGAAAGCCTATTCTCTGCCTTTCAGTACACTGAGCAGATTACGTGTGTTTTCAGAAGTCCTAGGATGCCCTGCAATGTACTCCAGACCATCCCTTAGTTTGGTAATGTACAAAAAGCTGTATTAGGTCCCATCTCCCAGAAGGCCTTCACAACCACAGCTAATAGGGAGGAGAAAACTGCAATGGGATTTCCTAAACTGAAACAAATGGAAACCTCCACACAACCTTCCCCTCACAAGCAGCGTCCCACTTGTGAGTGGGTTAAGTGGACCAGTTACTCTCAGCTTCAAAAACCCCTTCTTGTACCAAATTATAAGATTTGAGGTCTCATAATTACTATAGTTGTAAATTTCTCTTCAATTCTATGGCTATCATCCTCCTTCGCATCAGATGATGACCAACTGAATCCTAACTCATCCAGGCTGTATTTAATGAGTGCCTACAACATGTCAGGCTCTGCGGTAGGTACCGTGAAGATTCACTGAGTTAGCACTTGTCATGAAAAACCTGCAGTCTTACAGATGGAGCACACTTTAGTCAAATAATTATAACAAGAGGCAGAAAATGAGGGTTGTTTGTCAAACCTTGCTTTGTTTCTTAGGATAGATTTTATTGACACTCCATGAAATCTGGGGAAAGAACTAGAATAGAAATTTTTAATGCCACTGAAGTTAATTACTCTTGAAACTACTTCCGTTCCACAGCTTAGCAAATCACATCTTTTTCAGGTGGCAACATTACAGAAAGCTTCATATTAGTATTTAAATCATTCATTCACAAACCATTTTAGAGGAATAGAAAAGCATGTAAGAAGTAGTACGTTTCCATGTGAGAATACTACTTAAATCCAAGTCCTTTGATTTTTCTTTTTTAAATCAAATGCTGATGCATAATTCATTAGGAAAGTCTTTATAATGGCAGAAATGGGAGAGCTGGTGAACAATTTACAAAATACACAAAGGGAAAAAAACCTTATATTTCTTCCAGCAGCAATCCAGCAAAAACGAAAACTGCCACAGAATGTGTCAGAAAAAGCAGTAATGATGTCAGAGAACCCAGTTTCTAAACTTTAATCTGTGGATAACCAGACAGATCTGGGTAGGTCATTACCATCTTGAGACTTCAATTTCTTCTACAAAGTGAGGCTAAAACTTCTTGGCCTATTTACACCACATAGTTCTCATGAGCAGTCAAACAAAATAGTGGATGGGAAAGCTTTTGAAAAAAAATTACCTCCTACATAAATGGTCACACATATCATCACAGAAATCTCAGAAATGTAGTCAGAGCAAGGCACTGACTTTTACATAAATCTTTAAATAGCTTGCATATTTTAATCTCTGTTTCTGTCTTCTCTCACCAAAATTAACTTGGATTTTTTTTTTTCAAGGAGTTTGCTGAAATCAATCAGTTGTCCTCTTAACTATTTTTAGAAACTACCTCATCGTCCACTGTTGGATGCAAAGAGTCATTTTTAGACAATAGGTTCATCACATAATTGTGGACATAGTCCCTATTCAGTAGTAAACTATAATAAAGAAGTCATTTCTCAGTTCTTTAAATGTTAACACTGAAAGTACAAAAACAGAATTTGTGGAATTCAGGAAAAAAAAAAAAACAGAAAATAAAAAACACAATTCAAGCTATTATGAGGACAAAAGCAAACAGAAATCTTCTTTTTTTTACTTTAAAAACTCCTTGGTTTAAACACTGATGTTTTCTGGTCCAGATGAAAACTGAACAAGCCTGAGTGAGTTTCATCTCTTACTGGGTGGCATCCACTACTGAAGCCCCCCAGCAGCTGCCATTTACAGAAAGCACAAGGAAGAAACAAGGGAGAAAAAGGCTCTTCTGAACAGTAACTTTTATTTACCAGAAACCGGAGAGGGGGAGGAGGGATTTTTAGCTATTTACTGGAAAGTACACAGATTAAACCCAATGACTTGTGTGTCCTTTCAAATTACTTCCATTTAGAAAACCTCTCATTAAATGTAATCTAATTTAAATGTGTATCGGAACCACTTATATTTGTAACTCCCTCTTGATGAGCAATTAGTTCTATTCTTGCTTTCCTTTCCTCATCTACTTACAGCTAAAAAACAGCAGAGGTGAGAAACTTTTATTAAATCATCTTTTGCTGAGTTTCCTAGATCCAAATAAATCTTTCTCCCTATCCAACCCTCACTTCAGACATTAGGAAATGGACAAAATAAGTAACAGAAAAATCGGATTTTTGCTCTAATTAAATGAAAAGGAGACATAAAAACATGCTCAGCAGCACTAGTCATCAAGAAAAGATAAGTCAAACCCACAATAAGATAAGGATTACATACCCTCTACAATGACAAGAATGAAAAAGACGGTAACAGGTACTGATGAGGATGTGGAGAAAATGCAATACTCGCCGACTACTAGTGGGAAGATAAAGTAATGAGACCACTTCGGAAAATAGTCTAGCAGTTCCTCAACTGGTTAAACATAGAGTTATCACATTACCAGCAACTCTACTCCTAGGAAAATGTCCAAAACAATTGAAAATCGGTTTTCAAACAGAAGCTGTTAAAGGAAAGTTCACAGAAGCACTACTCGTGATAACCGAAAGGCAGAAACAATCCAAAAGTACACTAACTGATGTGCTGCTAAACACATTTGGTGGATCCACACGATGGAATCCACAGTGAACTATAGGTGGCCATAAAACAGGAACCAAGTACTGGTGCATGCGACAACATGTGAAACCCTGAAAATATTTCGCTAAGAAGTCAGCCACAGAAGCTTACATATTACCTGATTCCATTTATATAACTAATCCAGAACTGGCAAATCTATTATAACAAAGATTAATGGTTGCATAGGACAAGGATGGAGGAGCCTGGAAGGCTGCAGTCCATGGGGTCGCTGAGGGTTGGACACGACTGAGCGACTTCACTTTCACTTTTCACTTCGATGCATTGGAGAAGGAAATGGCAACCCACCCCAGTGATCTTGCGTGGAGAATCCCAAGGAAGGCGGAGCTTGGTGGGCTGTCGTCTATGGGGTCGCACAGAGCGGACACGACTGAAGCGACTTAGCAGCAGCAGCAGGACAAAGAAGGATGAAGGCATAGAGGTAACAAGAATTTCTTTTTGAAGGGATTAAAGCACATTAACCACTGTGGTAACTGTTGCACGACCTGTGAATGTATTAAAAACCCTGGGTATATACCCAAGAAAATGAACTCAGGATCTCAAAGAGATATCTGTATTCCCATGTTCATTGCAGCATTATTCACACTAGCCAAAATATAGAAACAAATCAAATGCCCTGCAACAGACAAATGTGTAAAGGAAAATATACATACCTATATAAAATCAAACATTATTCAGCCATGAGAAAGGAGGAGACCCTATTTTTCATGGTGGCATAGATAGACCTTGAGAATATTATGCTAATCAAATAAGCCAGATTGAGAAAACAAATACTAAATGATCTTGCTTTTATTGAAATCTAAAAATAAGGAAGTAGAATAGTGGTTACCAGGGCCATGGTAGTAGGGAAAGTGGGGAGATACTGGGTAAATGGTACAAAGTTGCAGTTATGTAGGACAAGTAAGTTCAGATAACAAATGCACACGCATGACAACTGTACTTAATACTGTACTGAACACTGGAAGCATGCTGAGAGTAGATTTTAAATGCCCTCATCACACATAACAATAGTAACTAGAGGAGATACGTTAGTGGGCTTGACAACATAATCATTTCACTAGGTATATTTATACCTAGTCATATTATACATCTAAAATATACATGATTTTTACTAAAAATATATAAATGGAAACTTCTCTATAGCACAGGGAACTCTACTCAATACCCTATAATGGCCTATCCAGGAAAAGAATCTAACAAAGAGCAGATATAGGTATGTGTATAACAGATTCGTTTTGCTGTACACCTGAAATTAACACAGCACTGTCAATCAATTATACCCCAATACAACTTTTTTTTAAATTTTTAAAATATAAATGTAAAAACACTTAAATTGTACAACTGAATCCAGCTTGTGCTTCATCCAGCCCGGTTTAAACTGTACAATTAAAATGGGTGAACTGTATGAAATGTGAGTTATAGCTCAATAAAGCTATTGTCAAAAGAGAAAAAAATGTAGGAAGAGCACAAATATACAATTTTAGAGATCAAATAATCATTATACTTCAAAATTCAAATCTCTTAAACAGTAAAAATTTCATCATAAAAATCTTTTCAACAAACAAAAAATAATAAAAATTACCATTTATCCGGCATACATTTGAAGGAACCTTACAAAAGTCATCTCAAACTTTCTTAACATTCAGATGTTACTATTTCTGTGAGAATATGAGTTAAATGAGAATCTAAGAGAAAGCATAAGTTGTGGTCACACAGTTGGAAAACCAATGGCACCAGAATATGTACCCAAGGTTAGCTGACACCAAAACTGTGTTCTTTCTCATACCTTATGAGATCCTGATTAAAGGTGACAGAATCATGTTTTCCCTATCAGACTCAAAGAAAATTACTACATAAATAATTTAGGTATAAAGAAGGAAAAGGCATTCACCCAGCAACTGCTGCATATTGCCACCCTGCTTCTTTAACTTATATGCAGATCATATCATGTGAAATGCCAGGCTGGATGAAGCACAAGCTGTATTTAAGACTGCCAATATCAATAACCTCAAATATCAATAACCTCAGATATGCAGAAATATGCAGAAACATGGAGAAATATCAATAACCTCAGATATGCAGATGACACCACCCTTATAGCAGAAAGTGAAGATGAACTAAAAAGCCTCTTTTTTTTCTTTAAATTTTCCTCTTTTTAAAATATACTTTATTTTATTTATTTATTTTTACTTTACAATACTGTATTGATTTTGCCATACATTGACATGAGTCCGCCACGGGTGTACATGAGTTCCCAATCCTGAACCCCCCTCCCACCACCCTCCCCATATCATCTCTCTGGGTCATCCCAGTGCACCAGCCCCAAGCATCCTGTATCCTGTATTGAACATAGACTGGCAATACGTTTCTTACATTATAGTATACATGTTTCAAGGCCATTCTCCCAAATCATCCCAACCTTTCCCTTTGCCACAGAATCCAAAAGTCTGTTCTATACATCTGTGTCTCTTTTCATGTCTTGCATATAGAGTTATCATTACCATCTTTCTAAATTACATATATATGTGTTAGTATACTGTATTGGTGTTTTTCTTTCTAGCTTACTTCATTCTGTATAATAGGCTCCAGTTTCATCCACCTCATTAGGACTGATTCAAATGTATTCTTTTTAATGGCTGAGTAATACTCCATTGTGTATATGTACCACTGTTTTCTTATCCCTTCATCTGCTGATGGACATCTAGGTTGTTTCCATGTCCTGGCTATTATAAACAGTGCTGTGATGAACATCGGGGTTCATGTGTCTCTTTCAATTCTGGTTTCCCCAGTGTGCATGCCCAGCAGTGGGATTGCTGGGTCATAAGGCAGTTCTNAGTGAAAGTGTTGGTTTAAAATTCAGCATTCAAAAAATGAACATCATGGCATCCGGTCCCATCACTTCATGGCAAATAGATGAGGAAACAATGGAAACAGTGACAGACTTTATTTTCTTGGGCTCCAAAATCACTGTAGATGGTGACTGCAACCACAAAATTAAAAGACGTTTGCTTCTTGGAAGAAAAGCTATGAAAAACCTAGACAGCATATCAAAAAGAAGAGACATTACTTTGCTGATAAAGGTTCAAAGAGTCAAAACTATGGTTTTTCCAGTAGTCATGTATCTATGTGAGAGTTGGACCATAAAGAAAGCTGAACACCAAAGAATTGATGCTTTTCAAATGTGGTATTGGAGAAGACTCCTGAGAGTCCCTTGGACAGCAAGGAGATCAAATCAGGCAATCCTAAAGGAAATCTATCCTAAATATTCATTAGAAGGACTGATGCTGAAACTGAAGCTTCAATACTTTGGCCACCTGATGCAAAGAGCAGACTCACTAGAAAAGACCCTGATGCTGGGAAAGACTGAAGGCAGGAGAAAGGGACGACAGAGGATGAGATGGTTGGATGGCATCACTGACTCAGTGGATGTGAGTCTGAGCAAAGCTCTGGGAGATGGTGAAGGACACTGGCATGCTACAGTCCATGGGGTTGCAAAGAGTCAGATACAACTGAGCAACTGAAGAACAACAACAACAGACCAGCTCAAAACTACCTACTTCCAATTTCCTATGAAAGGTTAAATATCTGTAAACATAAAGGAAAACACATCAAAAATAATGATAAATGGGCAGATCTCTAGACGTAGTCACTGAATCAAATGAAATTGCTGAACTTGACCACTGCTGGCAGACAATATGGCATGGCCATATGGTTTATCCTACACTTAAGAATTACATATTTTCTGACTTAATATAAAGTTCAGACTTTATATTCAAATTGTTGGCCAACTCTTGATCTTCACTGTGTTACAAGCGCTCCAGCACCAGAGCCCAGGGACCAGGGTTCTAATCCAACATGGTGGCTTAGGAGACTTGTGACTGAGCAAAGTATGCCCAAGGCTTCCCACTGTGAAACCTGTGAATTAAAGCTCCTACCTGGATTTATGGGTGTATTGCTGGGATATACTGGAAAAGCTCGGATTTCACAGAATAAAAAGCAGTGCCACATGTAAGGAATGTTAGTTTCTATCTTGCTTTGCTTTGCAACTTCAAGTGTACTCTGCAGCATTAAGAGGAGAAGCTTTTTTGGTTTTTAATTGGATTAGATGAAGTTTGAAATATAACTCCACAATAACCTATTTTGTGTCCTTGGGGATGCTGCCTAACACTGTTCCTTAAATTGTCTCATCTATAAAACTGGTAATGAGGGGGCAGCCACTCTTTTGCTCCTGCTAATTGGTTCTGTGCAGGAATATGAGCCCATGGTTGTCAAATTCTTAATTTTCTTTTAAAATTAAGAAAGCTGTAAATATGAATCAGGGAGTAGGGTGTTCTAATTTTTACAGGCTGGCTACCTACTCGTTTTTTGTTCTGTTTTCCTTTGCTTTTTATTTTTTTGTAAAACAATTCAGAATAAACAAAAAACTAGGCTGTCAATTTACAACTTCAAAAATTTACAAAATGCCTGATATACTGTCAGTGCCAAAAAATTTCCTGAATGATAATTAATAGAAATTTTGGATAATAGAAAATTTAGATAATTTTAGATAAAATTATTATTATAATATTTAAATTATAATTTAAAATAATTAATAGAACATTTCAAAGTGTTCTGTGACGTTCAATTACTCCTTTCGATTTTCCAATTGTTTTCAATATTTTGAAGAGCTTATTTTTATTTGCTCAATTTAAGTACCTAAAATAAGCCTCTTAAAAGTACATAATATAAAAATTACTCTTCACCTATTACTCTTACTAGTAAAATCAGCAGATAATAAATTTGTCTTGGGAGCAGGTTCACAATGTGGTAAAGAATTTTATCACTGAATTGCTTGAAGGTCCTCAACTTCCTGGCACACCAGGGGAGAGGTGATAAATTTCTCATGTATACAAACAACCCAGCATTCTAAATCACCCTCTCATCTTCCACCCTTAAACTTGTGATGCTTTATACATGAAGATGTTTATTTCTGTATAAATTGTGTAAAGAATGCTTGTATATAAGAACCAGAAAAGGCTCATTTCAATAACTAAGTCGTGGTTTTATGTACTAACCTCCTTATTTTCTGCATAATGAATGGTGCACCATAAGGTACTATTGGACACAGCCTTAAAGACACTCTACTTGATTTGGTGATAAATCCAGGCACCTGACATATGTCTGCTCCCACTTTTAACTGGCACTCACAGAAACAATTTACCAAATATTCCAAAGCACTCAAATGTGAATGAACCACTAACACCTGACAAAGTGAAAGTGAAAGTGAAGTCCCTCAGTTGCCTCTGACTCTGCAGCCCCATGGACTGTAGCCTGCCAGGCTCCTTTGTCCCCGGGATTCTCCAGGCAAGACTACTGGAGTGGGTTACCATGCCCTTCTCCAGGGGATCTCTCCAACCCTGGGACTGAACCCAGGGCCCCTGCATTGGCAGGCAAGGTCTACCACTAGCACCATCTGGGAAGCCCCACTTGACAAGTGTCCACTAATTCTGATAAAAGCACCATGGTCATTTTTAATTCTACCAACAATTTGTGCCATTTTCAGAAGGCACAAATAAGAATAGATGAATTAAAGTAAAAACTTTTTCCTCAGAACACAATATTTACATTTCATGTCATAAAATATAAGAAAAATGGGCATTTTGCCCAAATTTGCTGAAGATTTGCCGAAGATTTACCAGAAAAGTCTGCTGCATTCAAAATCAGATTCATTTGACCATAGAAAAAAAGAGAAGAAAAATGATTTACATACAAGTTTTCCAAAAGAAATAAAGTAAAAGAACCAAAACAGCTATTGTGCCTCTTGTATTCAATCATACATAATATTAGATGATTTAATTTTCACTATTTCATAATGATAAAAATAAAATGAAATGATGATAATGTGACAGGATTTGGGAGCTAGTGAGAGTGGGAGAGAGAAGGAATTAATTGCTTTTTTTGGTCATTATCATCTGACTTCTGGAGGTTATCTTTGCCAATACAGTCACAGGGAACCCTTTTCATTGACTGTAACAAATTGTGAACTATCTAACCAAGGCTGTGCCCTGCTTATAATCGAATCCCACGAACCAAGAAATAAACCAAGAGCCATAAGCAGAGGAGGAATTCTGTAAAGATTCCTTCCTGGTCTGTGTAAGGGAGGACTCAGAGGCCCACTGAGTCACTTATAATATTAATTTTAGACTACCAGTTATGAGAATGCTTTGTCGTCGTCGTCTTTTTTTTTTTTTTTTAATTTCTAGTCCCTCACACAATTCCTGAATATAGAAGGAGGGAGTGAGCAAATGAGAACCTGAGGGAGCAGGAGCCAGCTTAGTCACCTAGCTGCTGCTGCTGCTGCTCAGGCGCTTCAGTCGTGTCCGACTCTGTGCGACCCCATAGACAGCAGCCCACCAGGCTCCCCCGTCCCTGGGATTCTCCAGGCAAGAACAGTGGAGTGGGTTGCCATTTCCTTCTCCAATGCATGAAAGTGAAAAGTGAAACTGCTCAGTCGTGTCTGACTCTTAGCAACCCCATGGACTGCAGCCTACCAGGCTCCTCCGTCCATGGGATTCTCCAGGCAAGGGAACACTTTTTTTACAACTTTATTGAGTTTTACTTTACACCACAAGATTCAGCCATGTCAAGTGTACAATTCAATGATTTTTAGAAAATTTACTGAGTGGGGCAGCCATCACAATTAATCACTTTTAGAATATTTTCACAGTCTTATTAAGATCCCTGATGCTTATTTGCATTAATTCCATGCTCACTCCCAGGAAACCAGTACCTTACTTTCTCTCTTCTATAGACATTTGCCTTTTCTAGGCATTTTCTAGGCATTTTCTATTGCCTTTTCTTTGTATATAGATGAAATCATATGCTAATATTCTATCACTTTCTAAATATGTAAAGTCACTTAACTTTGCTATGCCTTGTTTTCTTCACAATAATCATTCCTAACTTCGCAGAACTATTACAAGGAATAAATGGAATAATCCATGTAAAATGCTTAGAACTCTGGCTGGCACATGTCAAGGACACAATACACTAACTGTAAAGTAGTTAATACCCAACTATAGTTTGCTTATAACTACTAGTTTCTGTATCAGCGGAGAGCCTCAAATTCAACATGTCCAAAGATGAATTCTGTACCTCTCCCTTTAAAACTGGTTTCCAAGTTCCACCATACAGAGGACATTCTGAGTCTCCAACAAGTTATCAGAAACTTTCACAAATTGTTACACTCTTTGTTACCCATTCTCACATCCAGTCAGCAAGTTCTAGAGTCCTCCTTACCCCTAGAATTTGCCTTTCTCTTCAATCCCTTAGCTTCAGTTAAAACTCTCATTCTTTTTTCTTATCTGTCCTCTCTACGTTCAACAGGGTTCTCCTCCAATCTATTTCACTTTTATTAGAGGATTCTCTCTTAAAATCCAAATCTGATCACTTCTTTCTCCTTCAAGGGCCACCTTCATTTCGCTCCTTACCTTGGTACCCAGGCCTCATGACGAACTGATTTCTACCTACTTCTGTATTTCAGTTCCTAGCCAGTCTTCTAAATACTCCCTTGGTACCTGTCGCTCTGAACAACCTGCTGTTTTTTCAATGCAGCCAGTCTTAGCACTTCAGGCAAGCCAGTCAGTTCATAGCACCCCTAAGATGGCCATCTGCCTTTCCTAAAGCTCAGCTCAAGTAGCACTTTGTTTATCAAATTCCAAGGCATGAGTTACCACCAAGCATGATTGGGAGGCAACTTCTCTGTCCAGAGCTGAATGAGGTCATAGTCAAAAAGAAGCTCTCACAGTGCCAGGAACTCGATGAAGCGGCTCTTCTGGAGCCCAAAAGCGACATCACTTAAGCTCAGTGGAGGGTGGAGGCAAGAAAGCATAGAGGAGGGAGGGGGTGTAGAGGTACGAAGCATAAGCAGAGAGAGAAAACAGAAACTGGAAAGAGAGAGAGGATATGAAAGAATCGGAAGGGAGGAGGAAAAATTGGAAGATAACAAAGGTAAAAGCTGCTCACTGAGGACAAAGGGTATCAGAGGAGAAAGAGGAAGAAGGGATTGGGCCCACATCTCTGAGGGGAAGCTTTTCTTTTAGGTATGAGACTTTCATAACAATGGGAACCCTTTCTTTTCCTCCTACCTGTGATGATGATCATACTGCTTTTCTTGCTATTTTTCTGATTCTGAAACATCACCACTCACAGTGATTCTAGCTCTAAAGTGGAAGGAAAATTTACACACTTCCATCTGTTGGAGACAACATTTCATTTCCTTTCTAAAGCATTCTCCACATTTACTGTCAATCAACCAAGAGTTACTTTTCAGGTTCTCCATCTGTTTTCATTTTTTTTCTTTTCTTTCATCAGAATCCATGGAAAACTAGACTTATTTCAATATGCCATAAATATCAAGGATATTTGGGTGAAAGATTCAAGAGTTAAAAGAGGTATTAAAAGATTATCCAAATCAGCAGTTTCCAGTATTTTCTCCACAGACCCCTTTAAGTATATCCACCTGCATTCGACACAAAGCCTGCTATCTAACAGCTTCAATGTCTAACTCTGTCTTTTCACGATGTATTTTCCAACTAATTATTAATCAAAAGTCAAGGCTAACAGCCAGATTTTCTGACTAATATAAGCTACTCAGTGCTAAGATCCCTGAGTTTATAAAATTATTATTCAAACCCCAAGACAGAAACAAAATGTCAACATTTTGTTAGCCTATATAATCCTATATTGGTTCAGTACAGCCTGGGGGTTTTAATGGAAGTTGATGGTGGATTCTGATGATGAATCAGATGGACAAAGGGTTCCATGATACAGAAAAATCTGATTTGAAAGCAAAATTCACTCAAATGCGACTCTATGCTCTGCAGTAACAAGGTGGGGTATGACAAAGTAAGTATGCCTTTGAGTAAATTGTGCAATCTCACAGTTACTGTGAAGAAAAAACAAGATTCAATTTAGATCTCCAGAACTCTCATGTATACCAATGCTTTCATAGAGGGAATCAGGCAGTTGAGCTCCGACATGTGAGTTCAAATCTGATTCATCATTTAATGGCCAATGACCTCAGGCAAGTTACTTAACTTCACAGAGCCTGTTTCCATGTTCATAATAACTACCTTATTGGGTTGAAAGGATTAACTGCAATGAAATATGTAAAGAACTTACTATGATATTTTGCGTAAAATGTAACAACTTAAAAGATAGAATAATCTACTTCATGCCTACATATTTTTATGGAGTTTCTCAAATATTGTCAATATTCCATATAGCTGTACCATTCTCTAAAACTTCATCATTGCCGGTATGATGCCATTTTTCACATAACCCTCAAAATCAGAGCCTACTTTCCTCTCAAAAGAATGGATGGCACCAGAAGACGTGAAGCTAGGAGCTGCAGTACCACAGCCTCAACCCTAGATTCCATCTTAAGACTATTGATAAGTCCACCTTTGAACTCCACATTAAGCCACATTACCCACTCTTGCCCTCATTATCTGCTAGGCCAAGAATCAACATTGCAGGCAGATTTTTTTTTTTTTCATCTACCATTATCCATGCTGAGGATACATGCAAAACTCTGCAGTCACAGTTTTGAGGTTTCCATCCTTCTAACAATCTGATATTTCCTCTATAAATCCACATGATTCACCATTTGCATGCCATTCCACTAACAGAGTACCTAATGGACTAGACAGAAAATTTAAGTGTAAGAACCTGAATTGGATTTCATGCTCATAACAACCCTATGAGAGCAGGAATTACTGTCCTCTCCATAAAAGAGCAAACCCAGGTTAAGACAAGTCACTGACTTGCCCACTGTCACACTGCCAGAGAGGAAAAAATTGAAGAATAAACTCTAGGATTCCAGTTAGTCAATGATCCATCATAGCTGATTTTTCTTCTATTAACAAGAAACAATTAGCCCATTTTCTCAAGTTCTTATTTCCCTGGAGAATTAACATACACAACTTCAAAATATTTCCCTTTGTAATGCATTATTCAGATATCATGTTCATAATGATCATGATTCATTCAAATCTTGATTTAAGAACACAATAGGTTGGCTGGAAATGACTTGAGATGGAAATATCGGGCTGCCCAGAAGAAGAAGAAGCATCCTCGCAAAAGCAAGAATCCAAGCCAAAAAAAAAAAAAAAGAACCCAAGCTTTAACAGCTGGAACAAAAGAGGAGCAACTAAAAGGGAGACTACAACGTATTGAATACTTTGAACTTCATGGGAGAGAACAGGGTGCCCATGTTGGAAGTCACGCACCCCTTGACGATAGCTCAAAGTGATCAATGTGATTAGAGCAGAGCCAATAAGATGTTAGGTTCAGACGTGAACCCCTGCCAGAGGGGAACTATGTCTCAATTGATCACACAGCATCAAGCCAAACCCTTAAATCTGAAATGTGAATTGGGAGGGTAACTTCAGTATAAACACTGATTTTATAGATATGACTTCAACAGTACACGTTTTCCTATTACTTCCATAAAGTATTTCACCGATATCAAAATACCTCCCAGCCTTACATAATGTAAGCACTGCTTGGACACGTTCACAAATCACCAGATCTTTGGCTCGGAGCAACATTAGCAATTCACCACTTGCATATTAAAAAAACTACAGAATCACAATAGGCCTAGAACTGTTGCCAACAAATTTACAGCCTCTGTATTATTTGTAAATTGATTGTTTCTCCTCTGGCTTATGGCAAGTAGACAATTGTTAAAAACTTATATATATTACATATCTACTCATAAAATTGAACATTAGAATTGAACTTTCCCCAAACTCATACTATTATGATACCCTTTAAACAATATTACAATATGTATTTGATTCAATCAGTTTCTTCCAGCTTAATTTTTTAAATTGATCTCACTAGCTCCAGATTAAAGCCTTTCTATCTAAATGTCTCCTTTCACAGAAACTGTTTACTACCTGGCATATTCCATTAAGAATTTTTAATAGGCCCTTATTGAAAATCAAATGAATGGGTTTTTAGTGGTGCTTTTAAGCAGAACTGGTAGCTTCTGGCTAAAATGTATTCCATGCATTTATGAGGCCTCTCAAGTTCATTTCACATGCAAACATAATTAGTCTTCAAATTAACTACTGAAAACAATACCAAAGGCAGCATTTTCCACTCAGGAGGGATTAGCCTATTATTTTAAATCTGCAAACCAAACTTTGAGAAACAAATTTTGAAAAGCCAGGTACAATCACTTCGTAAAACTTACACTTCTCCCCTGGCAAATTAACAAGACTCTCAGAAAGTGCAAGAATCAGATACAATCCTGCAGGAGGCAGTCCTGGTTTTGACATCTATTTTTCTACCTGAGGAAAACCACATCCAACCCACAACCACTGAACATGTGAGACTCTAACAGAGGGGTGGAGGAAGGCAATCCAGTTCAAAGCAGAAACATACTGTGTTTTTCCTTGCCAATAAGGAAAAAAAAAAAAGAAAGAAAGAAACAGTGCATTACTGAACACATTTTATCGAAGGGTGCCTCCTGGGAAGCCCAGAGAACAAAAAAGCATCAAGAGGAGGCTGTCAACAACCAAGTAGTGATGCAGAGTCACTTTGCAGGTGTCAAAACCTCGATCACAGAAAATCAGGACCAGTGGGAGACCCCAGGAGAAAACAGACACCAGAAGAATACTAAACAGCTGCTTAGAGCTGAGCTCAAACCAGGCCTGAACCCAGGAGGAGGTCAAGCAAAACACTTGGAGAGCAGGGGTTGAAGTACAGCCTTTGAAACAATATAACAAAGCAGCAGACAGCTGGGCAACAACTGCTGGGAGACCCAAGCCTGCAGCTCCAGAGGCAGGGGGGCCAGGCTCACAAACAGCTCCAGCAGCAACCCCCAGGCAGCTGCTCTCAGATGAAGCAGAGGGTGCTTCCTGCAGTCCCAAAGGGATAGGCAGACCTCATGGCAGGGGATGGAGCACCAGCTCACAAAGATTCACTGTTGCCCTCAAAAGCCCCAGCTCACCAACACACCCAGGATCCAGAGACAAGTTAGGACCAAACCCATAAACGCCCGCCACCCAGTCCCTCACTGCTATTCTAGACAGTCCGGCTCTGGGTTTGCCAAGTTCTACCAGAAAATCACCTGCAAGGGCTCACTGTCATACTGGTCCCAGGGAAAAGAAGTCAGTAACTTTTTACATCTGTAAGTCTGACCCCTGAGCTTTCACTGCTAACCAAGTATATCTCAAACCTGTGTTTCCCATCAAACGTCAGGGGGCCCCTGAGAGGGCACAGATGTGCTCTCAGAGACCAGAAAGATCCTCAGGGCAAGAGTTTATTTCAGACTTTACAACCCCCGAGGTCCCCGTTGGAACTACTCAACTCTGTCATTGTAGACAGCAGCCAGAGACAGCAGGTCCACAGACAGATGTGGATATTTTTTAAAAAAAAAATAGGCTATAGGGTAGATTTGGCCAACAGGCTATAGTGTCCACTCCAACATTTGGATGATAATCCAAGGTACACACACACACACACACACACACACACACACATCCTATTTGAAAGTTCTACCTCATAAATATGACCACCTTATAATGCACGCGACTTCTGAGACTGCATTTATGATCGAGCTGGAACCAAAGAGTACTACTCAAATTACCACAGGCATTAATAGACTGGAAGCGGACACCCTGGGCTGCATGGACAGCTGCGGTCCGCCCCCTTCCCAGAATCACTGTCCCTTCTAACAGATGCCCTCTTTCCCAGACGTGGCATGGGCTAAGCAAACCTGTCTCCTCTTCACTCCAACACCTGGCTAGAGGTGCCTTCAACCATGAGCTTGTCATCCAAGTCAGGAAAATGAGCCCCCTCCCCTCGCCGGGAGCACTTCTGGGAGAGCCTGGGACGAGACCTGAGGTTGCCACTGGACATAGTGACCACCACCATGCCCAGACCGAGAGACGGGGCGAGAAACGAAGCCCTCATGGCCTCCTCAGGGCCCTACATTCAGACAAGCAAAAGGCTCTGTAGTTCTTCAACTCGGTTTGGGGCACTTAAAATCATATTACCAAAATGTATAATATGCTAGCAAAAAAAAAGGGCCGATGACAAGGTNCGAGAGACGGGGCGAGAAACGAAGCCCTCATGGCCTCCTCAGGGCCCTACATTCAGACAAGCAAAAGGCTCTGTAGTTCTTCAACTCGGTTTGGGGCACTTAAAATCATATTACCAAAATGTATAATATGCTAGCAAAAAAAAAGGGCCGATGACAAGGTCTCAGCAGCAACTCAGAGCAGTAGTACAGGCAGGTCTGACTGCGCGGCCCTCAGCATATCCACGTTGTGACAGCTGTTCTTCCTCACTGAGGAGACTCTGCAGATCCCTCCGCCTGTTCCCCCGCAAACGGAGCTGGTGTCTCTTCCTTATTTACCCACTTGTTCAAACACAAAAACCCGAGAAGAGTCCCTCTCCTAAAGCCCTCCACATTGGTCAACTTTTCTTCATCTTTTCCTAACACACTCAATTTATTTTTTTCTAACTTCTGTTCCTACCTTACTTTTAGGCCTCATCACTCCCAGGAATGATATGGACCTAACAGAAGCAGAAGATGTTAAGAAGAGGTGGCAAGAATACATGGAAGAACTGTACNACTCATTGGAAAAGACTCTGATGCTGGGAGGGCTTGGGGGCAGGAGGAGAAGGGGACGACTGAGGATGAGATGGCTGGATGGCATCACGGACTCGATGGACGTGAGTCTGAGTGAACTCCGGGAGATAGTGATGAACAGGGAGGCCTGGCGTGCTGCAATTCATGGGGTAGCAAAGAGTCGTACACGACTGAGAGACTGAAATGAACTGAACTCCCAGGAACACAAATTCTCCAATATAATCCTACTACAGACATCTTCCTGGTTGCTCAGCTTTAGCTTTCACCCTGTTTCAGACAGTTCTCTAAATTTTATCTGGGGTCACAAGACCGTTAATGAACTAGCTTTTGGCTCCCTTGCCAATTCATCTTTTTTTCTCTCCTGCTGCCTACCTTCTGCTCTAGCTTTATGCCCTGTTATTCGGACACCATAACTTTCTTTTCCTGCATATCTTTTGTCTCCCTCCTCCCCACCTCATATTTATTAAGTTATTTCTTATTCTTCAGGAATCAGTTCTCCCAAGAGCTCCTTATCTACTCCCTCCTAGCCTGGGTCAAGTGCCCCTCTTATGTACTTACCCACAATCATAAGCATGTCTTCCTGTTAGGGAAACTATCTATTTACTTGGTCTCCCCTCTGGATTCTAAAATGCTTGAGATTATGGACTACATCTTCTTCAGAGTCCATGCCCCCCCTCTCCATAGTAATCACGGTTCCTGACACAGTTAAGCAACTTAGAAATGCTTGCTTAAAAAAAAACAGGAATGACATGAGCTGAAAGCATCCCACACTGATGCTTTCTTGAGAGATAGAACACTTCTATATAAGAATGACTTAACACTTTTAAATCAAAGGCCAATGTCTATTTGAGTGGATTTCCTGAATTTAAAATAAACCATATTCAAATCTTTCTCACAATCTTCAAATAGAATTATCATTTTTTAGACTATAATTTGCACAAGTCAGGCTACTTAAATGGTAAACGTACCTATATGTTTTCTTTCTTTCCATCACTTCTAGTAACAACAGTTGTTTGCACACTCTGAGATAAGTGACCGGAAAACACAAAACAATTTACAATGTTATAAGTAAATATCTTTAAATCTTTTGATACAGGTATAAGGAAATTATCTCCTTATTAGTTCTGTTGCTTGCTTATTTTCTATTCATATCTTTCTTTTTTCTAAAATAAATCCAGATAGAAGTCAGCAGCAACTGATGTGATTTTCTTGGGAAAACATGCTTAAAATACAAATAATCTCCTTTAAGTGAAGGTAAAGTGATAATATTTCACAAATGAAATCACTCTTTAGCTTTCATTTACTCAAGATTAAGACAGAGAATACCATTTCAGTTTTCAATAAAGTTATAGCTATAAAGTGCTCCTTTGACCTCTTTCACCAATTTCAGTCGATTCTGGTAAATTCTTTCTGAACACACAAATAGCTTGCAGACATATTCAAAAGATTTTTTCCAAATGCAGTAGGTAAGCAGCATACAAAGCATTTACTCTATTTTGATATAGAGTCCCAGTGATGCTCAAAGGAAAAACATTCAGGCTAAGTTCTGGTTTGTGTTTAAGTTTTTATTCAGGTTTAGAGAAAACTTTTAAAGTAAATAATTTTCTTTTCATAACTTAGGTTTTACAGAAAATTTTTGAACTTCTTTGTCAACCACTTTTTTTGTGTGTCAATGCTGACACAAAATAGAAGTCAAAATTTCAACTCTAGATTATTCTTAGCATTTAGAACAATTTTAACTTTAAAATATTATTTATGGTCTACCTTAAATCTGAAGGTTGAGTATATGAATAAAGTGTCCAATTTAACATTAAACTTGCTAATTATTTCAGGCTTTAGTTAGAAAAATAAACCCAACACTTTCCCAAAACAATAAATCTTCAGAATTCAAATTCCAAGTACACAAAGATAAACATCTGGGTACTTTTTATGATAACTGTCTTAAAAAAAAAATACAAATAAGCTGCTGTCTTATAAAACACACCCCAAATTCAGCATGCAATCAAAATCTGTCATCGAATTTAAGATACCAAAGAATCACTTTCCAACAAATGGAGTTGAATTCAGAGGATTCCATTCTAACAAGCTGTCTTGATTTAACCTCAAGAAGCTAACACTCATTTGCTGCCCTGGTTCCAATCTACAGAGGTACTCAATAAAAATGACCCATTTTCTATTGCAGTGCTTCTGTTTCCCATCCTGATTTCTCCATAATGATCCCTCCTCTAAATCATAAAAGGAAAGCACTGTATCATAAACAAGAAAGGGGCAGAATCCTCTTCAAGTCAACTCCTCCCTATTTCACCAAAATTCATTTATAGGGATATCAAACCTAAGCTTCTCCTTCATAGTAGATAACCCCTCTTCCCATCCAATTCCTCACCCTGGAGAAATCCAGCTGTTGGACTTTTCTTTAGTCTTAGAAATCAACTGCTGAGGCATGTTTAATAAGGTCCTGAATTACTGGTTTCTTGTACTCATTTAAATTACTCCCAGAGAGTTGAGAGCCATCGTGCAGAAACCATTTGTTGTTTCCCTTTATTAAATTAAAACAGTATGACAAAAATGGTTTTAACCCGTCAGTAACAGAATCTGGTTTATTAAAATACTGGGTGAGTTTTCACCTGAATATTCTAAAAATGTTCCAAGGAACAGATGTGCATTAGAGAAAACTAGGCTGCTATCCAACAAGAATGAAAAGTGCTCTCCTTTTTAAGAGTTTGCCACTTGCTGTTAGAATTTAGTTATCAATAGGAACAGAGTAAACATTCCAACTAAGAAGAAGCTAACACATAAGAAAGAAAATGATGGTTGAGGTAAAAACACATCTTCGGTTCATATGGTTTGTGGTATTAGTGCCTCATTTTCCACTGTATGCATAGCAAAATGCACAATGTTTTACTGAAAACATTATCAATGGGCCCCCAATGGCCAATTTCAGATATATTTTTTAGACAAATGGACCCAAATCCCAAACCCTAAAATTGTGGCCTGCTTTAAGCTGTAAGGAACCTTGGAAAATCATTAGAGCCACACCTAGACTTTAAAGAGGAAATCGTCTAATCAATTCCATAAACCTTCAACATCCTAAGCTTACTTGTACTTTGAGGAGGAAAGTATTTCTTGTTTGGAGGGGAGGAGGGCAGGAAGCAGGGAAGGAAGCCAGAAATGTTAGTGTCAAGTGGTAAGTAAACATGTGAAAGATCTGTTGAATCAAAAGGGAGATCAATATTCTTAAAGGCAGAACTACTGTAAATAAATTCGTATGAGTCATAGGTCCTGATCAAAGAGCAAGTCAGTGAGAGAGTAGCAAGTTTCCCAGAAAAGGCTTCAAAGAACAGAGCTTTTATACCTGATATACTCACTGTAAAATGAAAGATATATAAAAAGTAGTCCTGGGGTGTCCCCCGAGAGGGGTGGGGTGTGGAGGGAGGCAGGAGGGGGATTCAGGATAAGGGGACACCTGTACATCCATGGCTGATTCATGTCAATGTATGGCGAACATCACCACAATATTGTAAAGTAATTAGCCTCCAATTAAAATAAATTAATTTTTTAAAAAGTATTCCTGTAATCTGTGCTCTCAATTCAACATAACATTTTGTAACATAATTCAAAATAACTCCATTTTTCATGAAGATTTTTTCATTAATATTAATAAGGAATATCTTAATATTAAGATATGTCCTTAAATAATGATTTTCCTGAAAAATCTAAGATATGCATCAGAGAGCAGAACAACTCTTACAAGATGCTAAGAAATCATAATTTTCCATGGCTCCTACACACAGTATCTATCATCTAATCTAAAGAAGAAAGTTACTTTGCCGTGACGTCAGGGAGACATCTGAGTTCTGGTTTTTGTATATACTTTTTAAAAATTGATTGCTAATGAATTTTTAAATAATTTAATTCCATTGGAGTATAGTTTATTTACAAGGTTATATTAGTTTCAGTTATACAACAAAGTGAATCAGTTATACATGTAATTGAGTATATACCACAAACATTTTACTGGCAAAATCTGGTGTGTATACATATATGCATATGTGTGTGTATAATGGTTAAATTTCAAAATCATTTGTCCAAGCCTATAACCCAAAGTGAAAACTGAATTTTAAAATTAGTAATTACTTAATATAGCTCACTGAACCCTCTCAGTGACACTAAATCTATCTGAAATACCAAGTAAAAAATTATCAGAAATAAGTTTAAATTTTGAATATTGGCTTTAAAGAAAAACCCCTAAATATTCTATAATATTTTTAGATGTTATTAAATAATTATCTTAAAGTATCAGCTATAGAATTAATGAATATTTTCTTGATTAAGAGAAATACTTGTTAAGATCCTAGCACTGCACTTTATGCTGCTGCTAAGTCGCTTCAGTCGTGTCCGACTCTGTACGACCCAATAGACGGCAGCCCCACCAGGCTCCCCTCTCCCTGGGATTCTCCAGGCAAGAACACTGGAGTGGGTTGCCATTTCCTACTGCACTTTATAAAACCTACTAAATTCTCCCAACAACACTATAAAGTAGGTATTACTATCCACATTCTATAGAAGAGGGAACAGAGGCTAGAAAAATTTTAGTAACAATCAAAATTACATATTAGCAAGTAATAGTCCTGGGATTAGACCCCTAGGCTATCTGATTTCAGAATTCTTGTGGTCTCTCTTAATTTCTGCCACTCTGTTGCTTGGAAAAAATTGTAATTAGTTACAAAATTGTATCACCAGGCTTAGGTATTAGATGTCACCCTCCAGTACATGTGCTAAGCATACTTATTGGAAATTCTCAATACACCACTGATTAACACAAACACTTCAATGCAGGAAAAACGTCAGCTTATCTGACATATGTCTTTCCTAACCACCTGGCTGCCAGTACTTCTCTGACTCTGAACATACTCCCAAAAGAAAAAAGGTTTTATTGAAAAGAGAGACCATGAGTTCCCAGTTAACAATACGCCCTCGAAGCAGAACCAGAGTACCAAAGATTATTCACACCCGAGGCACTATAATTGGTCCTTTTATCTTGCAGAAGGAAAAAAAGTACTCGGATTGGACAGAATATCTATCCAAAATAAGCACAGAGACCAGCAACATAGGGAAAGCAACAGAAAAGGAATCATTGCTATTTAGCCGCAAAGCTGTGTCTGACTCTGCGACCCCATGGGCTACATTATGCCAGGCTTCCCTGTCCTTCACCATCTCCCAGAGTTTGCTCAAACTCATGTCCATGGCATCAAAGATGCCATCCAACCATCTCATCCTCTGTTGCCACCTTCTCCTCCCACCCTCAATCTTTCCCAGCATCAGTCTTTGCCAGTGAGTTGGCTCTTCACGTCAGGTGCCCAAACTATTGGAGAAAAGGTATGCTGCTGCTGCTGCTAAGTCACTTTAGTCGTGTTCGACTCTGTGCGACCCCATAGACGGCAGCCCCCCAGGCTCCCCCGTCCCTGGGATTCTCTAGGCAAGAACACTGGAGTGGGTTGCCATTTCCCTCTCCAAAGCATGAAAGTGAAAAGTGAAAGTCAAGGCACTCAGTTGTGTCCGACCCTCAGTGACCCCATGGACTGAAGCCTACCAGGCTCCTTCGACCATGGGATTTTCCAGGCAAGAGTACTGGAGTGGGGTGCCATTGCCTTCTCCAGAGAAAAGGTATAGATGAGAACAAAACCTGCTTCCATGGTGAGACAACTGATCAAAGGGTGAACAGAGATTAGAAGTAGAGATGGGGTGTGGCAGGATCAGAAGCTGGGACAACCACTGACTCCAACTCAACCACTGACTCCAAAAGAAAAAGTGAGCAAGGACATGATGGAGAACACAGCTCTGTTTTCAGGTGAGAAGAGAGTGAGCTGCCAACCACTCAGGGACAACCGAGTCATTCATCCTCCGGTCCAGCACCCTCTACCTCTAACTGTATCTTCCTGCATCTCTTTAAATACACAGAAAACATTCATCAGACTATTTCATTTGATCTTCACTCTGTGGTTGGCAGTTGTTATCATTATTTGCACTTCCTGATCAATTAGAAGAGCAAATTTTAGAGGCTTAGCACCTCAAGTACTAGTTAATAAAGTGTTAATTCTGAGACTAAAATGCTACTCTCTTATGCTGGCCTACTGTTCTTTCAGCACTGTAGACAGAGTACAGTATTTCAAAAAGAAAGAAATAATTATAACTCATTTTAGAATAAATTATTTAAAACGATTTCTACTAAGTAGGCATGTAAACCTTCAGATATATAAGGAGTTCACCTATTCAGAAAAACTCCAATTTCTAACACATTTAAAAAGGCAGATATACCTTTATCCAGTAGAATCACCCAGTGCCTGAATATCATTGATAAATCTTTCCCTTTCCTACTCTCAGCTGCCTAAATGTCTATATTTTGCTGCCTGCCTGACATAAAGAGTCTTCATGCAATGTAAGCCAAGTTTCCTTACAAGGGATTGCTCAATACTACGGTCTCGTTTAGACCTCAGTTTCTAGACAGCATCAGTGATGCAATGAACATGAACTTGGGCAAGCTCCGGGAGATGGTGAGGGACAGGGAGGCCTGGCGTGCTACAGTCCATGGGGTCGCAAAGAGCCAGACACGACTGGGCAACCGAACAACACCAACAAATCTGTTCAAGTCAGAAGCCTAAGGCAACTGCCTATCAGTTTGTCAAAACCAGAACCCAACATCTGTCTCCACAGTAATGTTACAAAGAAGATGACATTTTAATACAAGACAGTGACAGATATTTCAGTAGAGATCATCTAGGTTTTAGCAGGTTCTCTACGTTTTCAAAATATATACAATATCTCAAACGCTTATGATCGATTTAAAGAGTCACGATTAAGCAACTATGAGAACAAAACAAAGAGATTAAATAAAAAGGCAAAACTCATATGCTTTTGAGATATAAAAGATTATGCTAAATCTTTTCTAATCCAGGAATTTAGGCAGTCTTTTCCAAATGTCTGTAAAACACACAAAGCTAACGTGTACATTACATGAATCAGCAGCACTGATCACACCTAAGAATGACAGAAATGAAGACTCTTAGACAGGAGCCAGGCAGAATCTGCATTTTAACAAGCCCGGGTGATAAGCAGGTAGACTGAAGTTTAGAAAGCAATGATCTAGAAATAAATACATATACACATACATAGATGGAAGGAGATCCAACAAGAAGACCAGCTTGAAAATGTGCTTTTAGGAGAGGTTTTAAGACCTTCATGTGGTTCAAAGAAATTGAGAATTTAAAAAGCATTTGAGAAGAATTTTTTAAAGATAATCATCCATATCAAAGGATGAAGGTGGGATGTAGAGGGGGAGGTAGTTATGAGAGAGGACCGGGTCGAAGCCCACTTGCCTGCCACAGGCATCCTCAACCTCATATCAGGTATGAACTTAAAAGCAGCTGCACAGACCTAAAGAACAGAAACACTGGGGGAGGAGGGAGGAAGGGAGATCGGGACTGACATACATACGTCACCATGTGTAAAACAGACAGCTAGTGAGAGGCTGCTGTATAGCTTAGACAGCTCAGCTCAGCGCTCTGTGATGACCAAGAGGGGTGGATGGGAGCAAGACGGTCCACAAGGGAGGGGGGATATGGATCCCCGGCTGCTGTCTATGGGGTCCCACAGAGTCGGACCTGACTGATGCGACTTAGCAGCAGCAGCAGCTGATGCACTTCACTGTACAGCAGAAACTAACAAAACATTGTAAAGCAACTATATCCCAATTGTTTCTTTAAGTAGGTACTAGTCTCTCATAGAAATGGTTTACTTTATGTTGATAACATATTCATCAGTAACAGTGAAATTTCATTTTCTGTTCAACATGGAATATTATTAGCAAAAAAATATTATTGTTTTTAAAAGAAAAATGCAAAGACTTTTAAAAATATAGAGGTAGAGGAGGCAACCTAAAAGACATCATTTCAATGGGGTATTTTAAATAGAAGATACCTATGGCAAGCTACAGTTGGTAATTTCAGGCTGGACACTAGAGTCTTTATAACAGATTTCTTCTCAAATCTCAAATTCATTTTCTTTGGTTAAGTCAGTACATATCCCTGTAAGAGTGGGTTCAAGTGTAAAACCTTATTTCTTTAATATAATATAAATTCAATGATACAACAGCACCATTTTTTTCCTTTCAATAGAATAACAAGGATAACCTTCCTATTTTAAATGAGGTTTACCAAATGAATTCAGGTATACTAGTTTTTCACATCAGCTATAAGTAATTACCTCCCTCTAAAGGGCCTATTTCTGCAAATAAAAATGTCTTTTTGCCTGATTAAACTTCTTCATCATTGGAGAACTTTTCCTCTGCAAATTTNAATGAGGTTTACCAAATGAATTCAGGTATACTAGTTTTTCACATCAGCTATAAGTAATTACCTCCCTCTAAAGGGCCTATTTCTGCAAATAAAAATGTCTTTTTGCCTGATTAAACTTCTTCATCATTGGAGAACTTTTCCTCTGCAAATTTGTAGTTGGGAAATTTGTCATTAGAAGCTTGCTTTGTCAAAATGAGCTCTTTTCAATTGCTTTGGGAAAGCAGTCCTGCAGTTAATTACTTGGAGGAGGAGAGAAACACCCTATTCTAAAAGAAGTACACTTGACAAAATATTTGGACCCAAGTATTTTACCTTAAGACATCTTTTAAAATCCAAGGCAGGAGGCTCAGTATTTATAATACCTTTAAAAACCCGAAGCTAGGAGGGCTGAGATGGACAAAAGATAGTGTAGAAAACAATGAGAAAGGTCCCCAAGAGGAACAGCACAGCTGTCAGCTTTAGCCCCCTTTCCCAGATGGCTCTATAATGACAAGTGTCCTCTCCAAACTGCGGCAAGCAGTCAAGCCTAAGATGCAGTCTCTGCAGTCACCACCCAAGGTACCCCTGTGGAGGCCACAATTTGCAGGAATGTCACTTCAACATGCACTAATATTGTAAAGAGTCAGACTACTGACTTTTTAATCCAAAAGATATCCCAAAGAGAAAAGAAAGCATGGTAGATATGAGACAAGTCGGAAATTAACAAAGACAAGGTGTTTACTTACCCCCCAAGTGTTTTCACTTATCTGCCTCGCTCAAAAACTACTTTCATGATCTTGGATTTATAATAAATACTGAATAACAATATGCATTATAATCATATTCTGAATAGAGGCATATAACCCAGCTGAGAAAGCAAAGCAAAAACAAAAAACAAGGCTATGGCCTGTATCTTTTCAGTCCCTTTATAGAATACTTATAAGCAACTGAAAAAAAAGAACACAAAATTCCAAAAGACCCAGCTGTAAAAATTTCACTAGTCTTATTCATCTTTCTTTAAAACAAAAACAAAAAAACACTGCATTTTGTAAAAAGCAAACTTGTGAACTGCATTTAAAATGAATACCCAAAGAATTCCAAATGTGCAGGGTTCTATGGGCTGCCATTTTTCTCACTGGATTTTTAAACACTGTTGAATCATGACTGTTTGAAATACTTCGGTGCCATCATTTAACAATGTTCAAAATGTCAAGAGCCATATTTTGCCCCAGTGGCCACTTTTCAGCAAATAACACATCCTTTGAAGTCAAAATACTCCCAAATGATGCCAAGTGAGAATTTCTAGGCTAGAACAGTCGAATTTTTCAACTTTTAAAGAAATTAATAATCCTTGGAATGACAAGTAGGAAAACAGCACTTTCATCCTCAAAAGTTGTGAATTTTTCAGTTTCAAATGTCAGTAAATTCCTTTACCCCACGGCAATATTTTTACACATTGTTTCCTAGTTAAACCATAAGCCTATAATCATAAGCCTATAGTGAACTTTTTTTTTTAAACTTGATGCTCCTGAGGAATAATCACACATGTATCATAATAAATTCCACAGAAATAAAGGGCAATCATCCAAGACAAAGGGAAAGAAATACTTTATTTGGCCTCAACACCTACGACACAGCTGCTATTCCAAGGGTATGATGTGTGTTTCATTTGACAAATATGTAATTTACCCAGTTTTCTTGACTAGAACTATATGCTGAGCCATGCTTCAGACCCTGCCTCACTCTGATATCACAAAATGCCCTGGCAAAGAAATCATAAAACAAAAGCTTAAACCAAATAATCAAAAGCAAATAGCATCTCCTCTGCCATGTTCTAAGGTATTTTTAAAACAAATACGTTAGCACTGCCCTCAAGCAACAGGGTAAGTGTATACAGCCTTGGAATAAGTTAATGTATATACAATTTCACATATTTCCACAACAAAATGGAATCTTAAGGTGGAATTAGAATTTTCAATTCTAATCTCTTTTCCAAATTAATCCTTTAGACATGAGCAAGTTCAAAATCTCTCTCCATCTCATCTTTAAAATAATCATTTCTAGTTACTCAAATTAACTGTATTTGATGAAATGCCCATAAGTAAGATAAATTACTTTTAAAGCATGATAAAAACTTTTAATGTAGAATCTGGAAAATAAATTATTTCAGTGTTCCTACTTTCTTCAAATTTCTGCAGAATAGATGGGCTTACTCAATTCTTTCCCACTTAACTATAAAGAAGAAAAGTCATGGATGAACCCAAAATGGTAATCCCAAAAAATCTCTAAAAGATTTAAACAAACAACTATACCTTTTATTCTAAGAAACCTTGAGTACCAGAGAAACTGACAAATATAATTGAAAAGTTAAATTGTCAGAGAGGAGAAGATCAATAGAAATTTGATAGTGCTGCATCTTGTTAGAATTAACTGCTTGGAAAATACAGCCCAAATAATATCTGACACAAAAGTCTTCAATCCCTATGACTAGTCAAGGCAAAATCCAGTTAATTCAAAGAGTTCAGCCAATGCAGACTTTCAAGGAAAACAACCGACATGGGCAACCAGAAGGAGCCATGTGGCAAAAGCATTCTAAAGCTTCCACGGGTACAAATAAGGTGCCAGTGAGCACCGAATCAAGAATAAATCCAGTTCAAACCATCTACCATGGATCCTTAGCACAGATGCTCTGGGAAAGAAGCCAACAGAAGCCCAGTGAAAGTTTAAAACGGTGAGTATCCATCAAAATAAATATGAGCCAATGCAACTGCAACTCTGCTAAAGGACAAGCTATCAGCATTTTTTTATGTCTATCATCAGACTCCCAGATTCAAACACTATACAAGCACCTGGTAAAGTACAGGCAGGAAAGGACAGGCAGGTAGGGACGCTTACTGACAAGGGAAAACAGCTGATGTTTGTCCCATGAACCATAGACATGGGAAGCCCATGTCTAGTGGTGTTTATAATCAGTGAATTAATGAATGTAGCCCTTTATTGCTCAAAAACACATACAAATCAAATCTTTAAAGAAACCATCAAGCGTTGTGCATAATTTCACCTGTAATGATTCAAAATATTACGCCTTTCTCATCCCATGAAAAGTAGACGGATGTAGCTCCTGGTAATGGGCTCTCTACTCTTTTTCAGCTAGGCTCTTAATGAAGACAGCTATTCATAGAGGGAAGGTCATTACATTCAGCAACCCATTTGTCCTTTCCATCAAGCTGCCACACTTGTCAATTTTGTGAAGCCATTTAAGGAAGGACTCCAAGTTCATATAAGATTTAGCTTCCAAGAGAGAATCAAAAACTTAAGAGATGAATATTAGTGTGTTAAAAGCATGTTGTGTGAGAATAATGAAGTTATAAGAAAGTAGGTTTGTCAGACACAGATTTACCAGTGCACCTTAAGGGTAAACTTTGTCCTTTCCTAGTATTTTGAAGGTGCTGGGTTTAAACAAAACATACCCTTCACCTCTGATAAAGAGCTGCACCATCAAGGGCATTTTAAATAGATGCTTTTAGCATGCTAAACAGCAACAAAGAGATTAGCAAACCAAACTGCTCTTAACTCATGTTGGAATCCAAAAGGCTGAAGCTCTTTCAGAATTATAGCAGCAGGGAATTCAGTGTTACTACAGGGGTACATTAGCTCTGAAAAACTAAGTGCAGATGACAAGATGATGTAAACTGATAATATGCAATAATACAGGCAGCTCACCACCACCCCTCCACCCCCCGCCAATACAGCACATTTATATATGAAAGCAACTAAGAGACAGATGGCTGGCAAGAAATTTCCCTATAGCATTTGTGCGTGTCCGTTCAGTGCTTGTATTTGGGTCATTTGCTAGGATAAATCCCATGTGACAAGCTCAACAGAGGTAAGGCAAAGCAATCCATACAGGCTTCACTTAATTTTAATATACTGTTAAGAGATGTACTTGTTCAAACAGCAAAATGACTTTTTCCACATAGACGTGATTAAACAGTCAAAACTTAGCTAGAAAATAAAATGTCCTATAAAATATTTTATAAACTGTAAATTGTATCCACTGGCCTTTTTTTTTTTCCAATACATTTTCAACTGGGAAAGAAATGAGAATGCAATAACACTCTTGTACACACTGGTTTCTTCCAGTAAAGACCCGAAAAGGCAACCTTAGATACAAAGCAAACTTCTTTCTTATTTACTTTGATTTTATAGTAATTCTTTCTAAACATTTATTTACTAAATACCAGACACATCTTCAATGGTTGAACATACTACAACTTTAAGATAACAAACCCAGATTGGTCCAAGGCAAATTTATTAGAGAGAACATTTTACAGAGAAGTTAGAGGAACTGGTCATTTCACAAGAAATTCTTATACCAGGTCAAAAGCCCAAACTGATAATAACATTAAAAGATCAAGTAGAAAATACAGTTTAATATCTTTAGAAAAAGAAATATATATATTAAAAAAAAAAAAACTTGTGTGTATACTTTAAATCCTCTGTTTCCTCATTTAAATACTGTTAAAGAAACTCTTTATGACATTCAGGAAAAAAATGAGTACTTTNAACATTAAAAGATCAAGTAGAAAATACAGTTTAATATCTTTAGAAAAAGAAATATATATATTAAAAAAAAAAAAAACTTGTGTGTATACTTTAAATCCTCTGTTTCCTCACTTAAATACTGTTAAAGAAACTCTTTATGACATTCAGGAAAAAAATGAGTACTTTTAAACTGAGATTTACACTTACATCTAGATGAATAATTAAACTAGGAATGTACTATTGAGAATTTGGGGTGGTTTTGATTTCAAGAGTAGAAATTCCTGTTGTGGAGTTGCTTCACCAAGTTTTACACAATTACTACACACCAGTAACTACCAAACCCAAAGATAATGTTAATAATCATGGTTGAGTTTAACAACTGCAGAATGAGCAATAATAAGGAAAATTTTTTTCAAAGCGGCCACAAGCCCATTTCCTACTTTCAGAAACTCAAAATTGTCTTTTTAAACTAATATGTTATTTTAGTCACATTAGAATAAAAAGATGAATTTGTGGCATTAACTTATTTACTTGTTATCTACTATAAAAAGCATGCCATCAATGAGAAGATATGTGCAAAATGAAATGAGAGTAGGAAACAGCAGTTATAGTTTTACTTTTGTTGCTATGAAGTAAACTGACTCCTCTGTTGGTGTTATCTCTATGCAAAACATAACAGGACTTTTAAAGAGGATGAAGAGAAAGTGATGCAATGTTATCCTCAACAAACATGTCAGAGAGCAGAGAATTTCGGGTCAGCAAGTTTTCCCCACTAGCCTAAAATTAAATTTCTCCAAAAAATGAAATGGTCCTTAAAGAATTCACATGCAACATGACTTAAAATNGATGAAGAGAAAGTGATGCAATGTTATCCTCAACAAACATGTCAGAGAGCAGAGAATTTCGGGTCAGCAAGTTTTCCCCACTAGCCTAAAATTAAATTTCTCCAAAAAATGAAATGGTCCTTAAAGAATTCACATGCAACATGACTTAAAATTTAGCAATGACTGTATATTTATAATTCCAATTTTACTCTAACCACAAATTAAGATTCAATACAGTTATTACTAGATTGAAGGCAAGGGGAGAGGGGGAAGAAGCTGAAACCATATATGCTTTTTCATCAGATATGGTGAATTCCACTCTTCTACTGTTTGTTTCATCACATCAGAGCCATATTCTTAACTTTAGCACAGAAACACTTGTAAAATATTAAATTTTACCATAGGGAAATTGATTTTGCTAAAAGAAGGTTTCAGATTACCACTTAATTTCAACCAAGCTACATCAAACACTGAATGTAATTACATATATAGTTTATAAAGTAAACTTGATCACTATATTTAAAAGAAATGATAACTTGGAGAAGTACCACAGCAATAATGTTTAAGCTGAAGCAATAGAAAGCCCTCCCACAGTAAATGCCAGATTCGTCAGCTAAAATGCAGAGTCTTGATTTCACTAAGCAAGTCGAGCATAAAAGTCATCTCTCTCCTTGAGCTGCTCTCTCACTCCCAGTATGGCTCTCTCCTTGGAAACCATATTTCACTAAAGTTTTGGGGAGGGCTGGGAAAGCAGGGAAGCAGCAGAATCCACAGATGTAGTTTAAACAAGTTTCACACCTGAGTCCTTGTAGTCTGAAATGGAGTGGTGGAAATAAACACATTACCATCCTCCTACAGTTTCCACTTGCCACTCCCAGCTTTTTTCCCCCTCTCACACCAGTGAGTTAGAGCAGTGGTCAGAAAGTCTACGTGGAAAGTCACAATCTGCAGTTCACCTTGGTACTGAACTACCCGAACATGCTATGCAGACACCAAGTAAGTTCCACGCTCCTATTAATACGTACTTCATAATTTCTCGGATTCATAAAAACCAAGTGATACTTGTAAGACTTCATACTCGGAAAAATATGTAATCACACACACAGTTCTGCTACTAGGAAAACTAGAGTCAAATATACTCTTCAAATTGTAGCTAACTATAATTTATATTAACAGGCCTTCAGTATCATATTGGTATATATTATCTATATATCATATATTGGGCATGCATCAGCTAGATGATATGGGCAAATTATCACATTAAATTCATCTATGCAGCTAGGTATGTCAGGAATTTTGACACACCATTCAATCTACAGCAGGTAAAGAAATTACCAACTATCAAAGCACAACTAACTTATCATCATACTTACACTCTGTCCAAGTTACAACACTAACACTTCTGACTGAGGAGTCACGAACACAAAATAAACTTTAAGTCTACAGAGAAAAGTACATTCAAATGTAGTTGAGTTCCAGCCTTAATCTTTATTGGATAGATTCTTCTGAGGTACTTTTTAAAGAACTGGACAGCAATAAAGAGTAATCGCATCAGTGATGCTTGATTTATCAGTGCGCTACAATAGTTACAGTATTACAGTAAGTTACTTCCTTATATAAGCTCTTAATTATTGGCTTAAATACTTACTCTTCAAACTGTCCCCAATGGTACCAGTAACAGCCCAGATTCTTCCCTGAGCTCACTTTACTGAAAAGTCACCCAACTCTGGAAAGCAAGGGTTTTTTCTGCCAGTACTCTAGAAATAGCAGGTGCGTAGTAACACAAAGTTGGAGGGAACAGAAGCAGCTCATATCACTCTTACACACAGACCATTTGTTTCTCAGAGCTTGCAGCATAATTGCTAAAGCCCGCATGCACACTGCTTGAAAGTTAAGGAAAAGTTTATGTCTACCAGTGGCTTTTTATCAATTAGTATCTGATAGACACTTACATAAGAGGCACTGAGAAGTGTCTGCTGGATGTTCTTGCATTTATTACCAGGGGAGTTCCTAACAGATGAGGGTGTGAACCAAAATTTGGTGACTTAAGGCTTACAACCATGAACATGCTTTTAAGTGGGAGAGGGGGCACAGCAGAGGATATAGAATCTGGCTAATCACCATCTACAGAAGATTTCTGCCTTCATCTTCCCTATCAGCCACTTTGCTTAAATTCACTCCCTGCCTCGCCCTGACCCTGGGGATCCATTCACTTTCCATAACCCAGAGAGGCTGCTGAAAAGCTGTCAAAGTAAATCTGTGCTCACTTTTTGGATGGTTTAATTTCAATGGAGCATGAAACATCCCAGGACAGTTAATAAGTTTAGCCAGGCGTGCTGTTCTCCCTAATATATTTTAATTATGCATCTGTTTTCATTGTAACCAGATTAAGTCACCGGAAAGACACAAATTGGAATTTCCCCTAATGGAGCTTTTCATCAGTTTCTAAACACTAACAACGTTTAAAAAAAAATAGGTAGCGACACGAGCACAACTGTGACATTTCCCAGAAATCGATGCAGTTTCTTTGACAACACAGTTCAGGTCTCATTAGCCACCCAAACTAACCCAAATGCAGAAGACAACTTCAGTCTCTAGGGGCGTCTTCTTCCCCCAATTAGCACAAAAGAATCGCTAACGTCGAAAGTAAAACTCCCAAACAGAAATGAAGGCCCAGGCTTTTATAAAGTAATACTCCATCGATTTGTGCGGGAGGCGGGGGCGCAGCGCTGCCCTGGCTCAAAGTCATGTACATCACGCGTCAAAAGGGAAAGTTGAAACAGTGCGATCTCTCCACTATTTGGGCAACTGTCAAATATGTGTTTCAACCTCGAGAAATAAAAGTGTCCCATCAATAAAAGGAAACGTTACAGGGAAGCTCTATTAGAGGGCAGGGAGCAGCTTCCTTCCAGCCCAGACGTAAAATCGCTCAATGTGCTTTTGTTGCACCAAGGAATACCTAAGAATTATTTTTTNTATGCTTCCAAAAGCAATTTTAGATATGATCACCAGCAAAACAAGAATAAACTCTACCGAATAGTATGAAATGTTAAAAAATTTTTTCATACCTCCTACATGATGTGATCCAATTAAAATTCACATAGCTTTTCCTACAAACTTAAGAAAAACCACAGAGGACAAATCCAATGCATTAATATTCCATGAGTACTGGGGATAGGTAAGTCTAACAATTTTCTTTCAACTATGTGCTAGGATTAGAATAATATCATGTAGAAAAGACAGTTCTGATTTAAACTTACAACCCATGAAAATGATTAAATTGTAAATTTGGCAAATACATTTTCCAATTTCTAAAAGATGTTTAAAAATGAATTCAGAAGGGCATCAGTGGAAAAATAGAGGAAACACTCTTACTTTGTGACCAAACAGGAAATAAATGACACTTCTAAAATGCTGCAGTGCCACATCACCAACACCTCTTCCGTGGCTTTTATTAACATGCCCTCCTGAATGTGTCTGTATAAAGTTTCTTGTAAGTTTGATCTGAGGATCAGATTTGGTATCACTTGTATAATTACATGGGAACAGGTGGAGTTGACTGATCTGATTTTTCCACATGGGCTGACTTGTTTGTTTTTTTATTTGTTTGTTTCAGTTCTCCCTAAAGAGAAAGGAAAAACAAACATACTTTTTGGAACTGTGGTTACAAAATTAANCTGCCTGGCGGCGCCTGGCACCAGCGGAATCTCAACCCCGGGCGCTGCGTGTGCCAAGCGATGCCGGGCGTAAGTCCGGTCAGCTGGAGAGACTTCTGGGGACCGGGAGAGGAAGAACAGGTTTGGCTAGTGCCGCGGACTTGGTCGCCACGAACACACACGCGACGCGTCAGACACCCTCACTGTGCAGGAGCCGAAGTGGGGTGGGTAGTGGGGGTTGGCGAATTTGAGGGGGCATCTTAGGAGGGAGAGATATCAGCTCCGAGCCGACCTTTGTTCCGAATGTCAGTGGAGAGACGGGTGGGGAGGGAAATATTCCCGCAGTTAGCTTCAAAAGAAAGGACCCCAACAGGACAAAAAGATTAGCACGCACACAGGCGTACNGAGGGAGAGATATCAGCTCCGAGCCGACCTTTGTTCCGAATGTCAGTGGAGAGACGGGTGGGGAGGGAAATATTCCCGCAGTTAGCTTCAAAAGAAAGGACCCCAACAGGACAAAAAGATTAGCACGCACACAGGCGTACCCGCAGCTGCGGCGGCTTTTCGTGGTTTCAAGGGAACTGTCAGTCGGACTGGGAGAACGAACACAGAGAAGAGACGTCTTCACGACCCAGCACAGCGCTATCCTTAAACCTAGAAAGACTGGAAGCTAATGCCCTTTCCTTTCCGCCCGGATGCAGGACTGGATGGAAGGCATCCAACATGATGAAATATTGTGTAGAAGAATGGTCTGTGTAGAACGAGGTCTGGGTACTAAAGTTGCAAGACCGAAGAGGACCACACCTCTTCTCGACTGGGCCTTTCCGGCTGGATGAACGGCTCCCTTGGACCACGAAGTACACTGCTGCAGCGCCCCCTGCTGCTTAGCAGCCGCAAAGCATAAAAAATGGATGGGGAGAAGCCGACTTCCCCTCTCCCCCGCCTCTCAAACCTAACCAGCACCTAACCAGCAAGTTCTCCAAAACGGCCTGGAGAAATTGATTACCCCCCACCATCCCCATCCCCAGGATGTCTGACAGTGGCCTGAAAATCAAGTACCGTGGTTTGGGTGTCTGCAAAACAAAGCTCCATCTTTTCCTGAGTTCACGAGGAAATCGATGCAGACATAGGTGAAACTATGAATATTCATTATATTGTGCCACGCATGATGGTTCCATTTTTTGTGCCCTGTGAAAAACGTAAATGCATACAAGAGGGAACTGTATCTTTAAAAGTAGGGGCTGATCTTTACCGGTTTTTTTTTTTTTTTCTTTTTAACCTCATAACCTCTGCCCACTGTCAAAAAGTTTGACCCATCAAAGGTCCTCTCTGTCTCTCCATTGCACTTACCTGTTGATACTGGATCCTAGGACACTGGAAGAAGATCAAGCTTCTCTAGAATCAGATGCCTGATTGTGAGCCCCTATTCTAGTGCTTCCCATCTGGGTGACCTTTAGCCAGTCACTTAACTCTTTGTTCCTCAGTTTCCTCACCTATAAAACAGTGATGATAATAATACCTCTCTCTGGGCACATAATTATGAAGATGAAAGTAGTCAACATGTGTAAAGCACTTATTACCTAAATGAAATAGAAGTGGTAACTATTATTTTTTTATTATTATTACTCTCTCCAGGGTTCCCTGGTGGCTCATATGGTAAAAAATCTGCCTTCAGTGCAGAAGACCTGGGTTCCATCCCTGGGTCAGGAAGATTCCCTGGAGAAGGGAATGGCTACTCACTCCAGTATTCTTGCCTGGAGAAATCCATGGGCTAGAGGAGTCTGGCAGGCTACAGCTCATAGACTTGCAAAGAGTTGGACAACACTGAGTGACTAACACTTTCATTTTCATTCTCTCCAACTTCCTCTTATCATTCAGGCTGTCAACTACAATCCATACGTTTACCTCCGAAACATCTCATCACATCCATACTGCTGCATTCCTCATCCAAGCTACCCATGTTCCCATCGTGGACTAATGCAGAAGCTTTCCAAGTGGTCTCCTTGCTTTTCCTGTAATTTCCACCGCTCCTCAGTTATAACTTCAGGTAATAAAGGATTCTTTTGAAACCCTACCAACTCCCTGCTTAGGGGAGAAAAAAAAAATGCTCAGTGACTTCTTGTTATACATGGAATAAAACCCAAATCCTTACCACAACCAGCCAAGCCTCCATCTGGCCCGGTGACTCTCCCCGTCTCACTGTGCTCCAGTGCCCCAGCCACACAGACATCCTGTTCCTCTGGAATTTACACTTTTCTTTATCCCACATGGAATGCCTTGTACCCAGACCTTCTCCAGTTCCTTCTCAGCATTCAAGTCTTGGTTCAAATGTCATCGCCTAGAAAGGCGTTTCCAGCACACACTTTAGGAAGTAGCCTCTCCACCGATCCCTATGCCATCTGCCTGCATTAATTTCTTCATCATAGGTGTCAGTACCTAGAATCAACACCAGAAGAGCAGCTCCAAGAAACCAGGGACCTTATCAGTCTTATTTCCCATGTGATGCCTAGCACCTATAAATATCTGGACAATTAAAAGGGAAAAAAAATACAATAAATAAACAAGTAAATATGTTCAGCAGAAACTATAACAACTGAAAATACACAAACTTTAATCTTGAGAGAATAGGGCAAGCTGATTTGTTCTCAGTGTTAGAGATAGTGAAAAATTAACAAAGGAGAGCAGGAGGAAGTAGGTTAAACCTTCTTAAGAATGCATCGACTCTGCAGGAAAGTAGGAGAGGTAGGAAGTCACAGACAGCCCTATTCGATAATTAAGAGGACTCAGAGGAATGAAAGTATAAGAGCTTTGGGTTCAGCCTGCTAAAAGCTTGTAAGCATTTCCCAGAGCTGTCTCCATTTTCAAGACTCCAACAGTTTTAAAGGAACTCTTTGCTATACTCCTCCCTCGCCCCCTCCTTTTCTCCTCTCCCCTTCTCCAACTCCTCTGAATTAGAAGCACAGGACACTGTGAGACATGCCACAGAGTGCCACATCTTGCCATCCCTGATGAATGAAAGGCTGGAAATCCAGCTGTGTGTGAAAATTCCAGCTGCTTTTAACACACTTTCCTTCTATAATTTAATGTGGGTCTCAGTATTCTTCCAGTGCATTAAGCCTTGGTCTCTTTCACTGCTTTCCAAGGGCTCAGAAGCAACCGATGCCTGCATTTGCAACCTTCCTTAAACAACTTTGGGGAGAAATCAGATTAAAGATGTAAAGATGTCATCACTCTCCTTGGAGATCATTTCAAACCTGAGGACATTCCTTTTTAATTTATTAAGGTGTACTTACCCATTGTGAGATTGCTGCCTGAGTTCTGAAATAGATATATATTCTATTTAAAGTCACTATTGCTCTCTACAGATGAAGGAAATTAAGCTGGCTCCTTGAGTTTTCTACCTTAGATACAAGACTGGCCAAAAAAGTGCTAAGCCCTTATTTTCCCCAAGTAGTTTCCACACATCTGCTACCTCACCACTTCCTCAATGAATTATTTTTTATAGTTGCCCCGACCTACCCTGCATTTGTTCTGTATTCCCAGTCCTTTGTTGTATAATTTATACCTCTGCAGTGCCAGTTCCTTAGGGTAAAGATTTCCTTATTTGCCTGACAGTTTTAGTTTATTGTGCAATACCATCTTCCCTTTGGGTGTTGCATAAATATTAACTAAAAATCCACATCTGGTCTTGGTCGTCATTTCTATTTGTCCTAATACACCTTCTCTTTGAACAGTTCATTTGGAAAGTGTGCCAAGGGTGAAATGTGGCACATAAATTCTCCCACTGCCTAGGATGCCTTTTAAAGCACCCACAGATTTGGTTATTTATGAACAGAAGATTTGCACCTCATCCTTGCTCTCTCAATTCTAAAATTGTATCAGGCCAAAGTAATTACGATCTCCCATATGTTTTGTGAAAAGGTATCCAAGAATCTCCTGCTAAAATCTTAACAGGTTGACTAGGAAGCAGAAAGGCATTAGCCCAGCAGGTGAAACTGCCTGTTAAGGGAGGTCAGAACAGGGCTTTCTGCTGAGGGACTCCTAAGCTCTGGGCTTTACTCAGGAAATAACCCTGTGGGAGAAAAACAGCAGAACGTGGATGAAATGTGGGTCAGGGAGCTGAAAGAGGCACCCGAGCTGTTTGGATAACTAATGACAGTCAGTGCATTGGCTACATGTTACCTTTCCATGTTTCCCAGCATACCTTAAAATGCTACCCTGTAGATGCTACAAATGTAACCACACTTTATCCCCACACTTGCCATCTATTAGGAATGTAATTAGAAAGAAGCAGCAGTGGACAGAGATCCTGTCCTCCTCTGTCCCCAAGGGCAGTTAAGGACCAGCTGCTACTGTAAGAATGATCGCTTTAAGAATCTCCCAGTCTCCCAGCTTCCAGTTCAGAGACATGAAGGTGGAGGAGGAGTGTAGAAATAACATGCTAATAACCAGATAGGGATAATTTCAGAGATGTTGAGGCTAATGATAGAATTCAAAAACTCAATCAAAAGAAAAAACAAGGACGGCCTCCTTCATAGAATCTCTCTGAAAGCTATTACATGCACTGGTATAAACAGTGATCAAAAATATTCTAACAGCTTGAAAATGGCACAGAATTTTGGGTAACAGGGTTTTGATAAGACTCAGATTCTATATAATAAAAGAAAAAAAATAGAAGATCAGTTTTGATGTGGACCTTAGGTAAATTAACCAGTTATTCATGAATATTGCCTTGACGCTTAGCCCAACCTGAATGGACTCTTGAGAGCCAGCATCATCCAGTAAAACTTTGTACAAAGGTGGTTTAATATCTATGCTCCTCAATGTTGTAGCCATCAGCTATGTGTGGCTACTGAGCATATAAAGTACGGCTACTGTGACTAAGGCACTAAACTTTACGTTTTATTTAATTTTAATTAATTCAAGTGTACACAGCAACATTGTCTAGTGGCTACTACGCTGGACAACACAATGATCTCCCTTAAAAGCTAGTGCCTACTCCTCGCAGTGGTCAAAGCTTTATTTATTTTATTTTATTTAGCCTGACTCCTCTTGCTCTAATATCTTCTGCAGCCATGTGTGACCCACTTTTATGAAACAGCTACCAGCCCTGAACACTTTTTAGGTATTAGGCATTTTGTGGAGCACAGTCTATGTTGTGATCTCATTTAATCCTCTCAAGAGCCCTGGGAGAAAGGTACCTTTACCACCGTATTTTACAGACAAGGAAATGAAGGTTGAGAAATTGTCTATAGTCTGACAGCCTCTAAGTGATGAGTCTGACATTTGAAATATATGTCTTTTAACTCCAAAATCTACGTGTTAACTCAATGTAGTCTCCCATTCAAAAGGCCATATCTTCATTAGGATCTATTTCAGGAAAGGGAATTCCTAGCTATAGGCAAGGTGTTTTGATTAAATTCATATTTTTCCTCCTCTACTATCCCTCAGAAGATTCAGGATAAAACACTGTGAAAGTCTTTCTGTGTCTATCATTTTTGCTTGATTTTTCCCAAATCTGATATAGACACCTGCAAAGACCACACTCTAACATGTGATAGAAACTCCCCCATAAAACGTACATGCATAGTATATATTTTTAAGAATAAATGTATTCAAGCATACATAGACTTTTTCCTAACAGAATCCACACCATCTATGAGGAATAATTAAGATAAGCATAACCCAAAATTCAACACAATAATGAAAGTATTAATGAAAATCAAAGTTTAGAAAACCAAATATTTAAAGTATTTATCAAGTGACTTAATATTATTAATGTATTATATTAATATATAATTACTATGTAATGTTATGTTATTTTAATATAATTAATTTCATTAATATTGTATTATTGTATAATATTATATGAAATCACTCAGTCCTGTCTGACTCTTAGCGACCCCATGGACTGCAGCCTACCAGGCTCCTCCATCCATGGGATTTTCCAGGCAAGAGTACTGGAGTGGGTTGCCATTTCCTTCTCCAATAATATTATATATCATATATAATTAATGTTATATAATAATATTAAGCCACTTGTATAAATGCTTTAGTTGGTTTTGCAAATGTTAAAGACACTTTATTATGTTAAAGACACCACTATATATTTGCACGTCATAAAGCCTGTTAAATCCAATTATTCCTATTAAAATGATTAGATTCCTATTAAATAAATGACAAAAATAAATTCATTTAAAACTTTTGCAATAAATTAATTAAATTTTATAACTTATTTAATAATTACAAGCGAATTATACATTTATGGCCTTATATATAGTCTTCCACTATCCTGTATTTTCTCTCCAATACTCTTTATTCTTTTATCTTTTTTTCTTATTCTTTTCATTCTGTTCTTTCATTTTTGCATGTTTTGCTCCAACAAAAGGATTGAAATCTCAATGTACAAAACAACAAAGATCTTCACCCTCACATGTGTGAAGATCTTGCCCTGTGATATACAAACTAATCAGAAAAGAGGTTGTCTGCAATGGTAGATGTGAAGCTAAGGCATTTATTTTCTTGGCAATCAGTTCCAGAGAGTCAGTCCTTGAACTGAAATGGACAAATGATGTCAACATTAAATTCATCAATTCCAAGCTGAACACCAATGGGAACCTGGATCAGGAGCCCCTCATTCCTCTGTACCTCCTCCCTGAGTTGATCACATGCCAATGCTGGGCAGGAAGGTTGTGATCCATTACCTTTGATAATTTTGGCCAAGTGTCTCCCCTGCTTTATACCGCAAAGTGACACAAGCAGCTACTGAATCTGCTTCCTCTCAGGAGAGATGTGTTTTCATTTTCTAGAATTTTACATAAATGGAAGCTCAGTGGAAATAACACTATGCACTTTTTCAGGGGTGAGAGTTGCCTTCTTTCACTGAGCATAATTACTTTGAAATTCTTCTATGTTTTGTGCATATTAATAGTTCATTTCTTTTCATCTCTTTCTCTGAGTAATATTCTATTTGTATGGCTATATTACCATGTGTTTTTCCATTGATCTGTTGATGAACAGATTTTGAATTGTTTCCAGTTTACAAACAAAGCTGCAGTCAACACTTATGAGAAGGCTCTATTTGAACGTAAACTTTCATTTATCTTGTTTAAATACTTAGGAGTGGGATGGCCGAGTCATTTGGTAGTGTTTAATATTTTAAGAAACTGCCAGACTTATTCCAAGGTAGTTATAACATTTAACATTCCCATAAGTGGCTTATGAGAGTTCCAGTTATTCCACATCCTTGCCATACTTGAGGATCAGTCTTAATTTTAGACATCTAACTAAGTCTATAGTAGTGTCTCATTACACTTTTAATTTCCATTTCCGTGATACTAATGATGTTGAACGTGTTTTCATATGCTTATTTTCAACCCATACATCTTTGGTGCTCTATCTGTTCAAGTCATTTCCCCCTCTTCCCCACATCTCCCTTCTCCCCTGACTCCTCTTCCTCCCTCTCTTCTTCTACATTGTTGTTAGCTGATTGAACACCATCAGTTTATTAGCTCACAGTTTTGTAGTCCTAAGTCCAGCATGGCTCAACTGCATTCTCAGTTCAAGATCTCATCTGATGGGAATTTAGGGGTTTTAGATGCTTCCCTGGTGGCTCAACAGTAAAGAATCCTCTTGCCAATGCAAAAGATGGAGATTCGATCCCCTGGAGAAGGAAATGGCAACCCACTCCAGTATTCTTGCCTGGAAAATCCCGTGGACAGAGGGGCCTGGTGGGCTACAGTCCATGTGGTTACAGAGTTGGACACCACTCAGCAGCTAAACAGCAAAGGGGTTCAGAGAGCTGGGCTCTCACCTGGAGGCTCTAGAGGAGAATCCAACTTCCAGACTCATTCAGTTGTTGGCAGAATTCGGTTCTTTGCAGTTGTAGAACTGAGGTTTCTATTTCTTTGCCTCTTCAGTTTCGTTTGTTTTTGCTGTACCACGTGGCATGTGGGATCTTAGTTCCTCAACCAGGGGTCAGATCTGTGCACCCTGCAGTGAAAGTGTGGATGCCTAACCCCTGGACAACCAGGAAATTCCCTGCCTCTTAGCTTCTGGAGGCTGGCCCTTTCCTTCTCACAAGGACCCCTTTGTTTGCAAACCAGTAGCTGTGTTTTAATGCTTCCCTGGTGGCTCAGCAGCAAAGAATCTGCCTGCAATGCAGGGGAGATGGGTTGGATTCCTGGATCAGGATGATCCCCTGGAGAAGATGGCAACCCACTCCAGTATCCTTGCCTGGGAAATCCCATGGACAGAGAAGCCAGGTGGGCTACAACAACAAACATTTCGGGTTTTGGTTTTGGGTTCTGGGTTGTTTTGCCTTTTTTATTTTATTTTATTTTTTTGCCCTTTAAAACAATTGCATTGCTGTTTTCTTATTGGATTTTGAGAGCTCTTTGTTTAAAACAAAAGTCCTGTGTAAGATAAGTAATTTGCAAACATTTCTCTCAGCTTGTGGCTTGTCAGTGTCTTTCAAAGATCAGAAATTCTTAATTTTGATTAAATTCATCCTTTTTTTTTTTTAACCTCATTTTTGACCCTAGAAATGTTTGCCTATTTTAAGGTCACAAAGATTTTCTCCTGTTCTTCTCTGTAAGTATTATTGTTCAGGGTTTTACAATTAGGTCAATGATTCATTTTGACTTAATTTTTATATATGGGATGAGGTATGACTGAAAGTTTGCTTTTGTTGGGGTTGGTTGGTTGGTTTTTTGTGTATTTGTTTGCTTTTGGTCCTTGGATGTTCAATTGTGTTCCAGCACAGTTTGTTAGACTTCCCTGGTGAGTCAGATGGTAAAGTGTCTGTCTACAATGTGAGAGACCTGGGTTCGATTCCTGGGTTGGAAGATTCCCTGGAGAAGGAAATGGCAACCCACTCCAGTACTCTTGCCTTGAAAATCCCATGTATGGAGGAGCTTGGTGCAGGCTACTATCCATGGGGTCACAAAGAGTCAGGCACGACTGAGCGACTTCACTTTCACTTTCAGTTTGTTAAAAAATCTGTTTCCCCACTGAATTGCCTTTGTATCTTTGTTAACTGTTACATACTTGTTTAGTCGCTAAGCAGTGGCTGACTCTTCTGTGACCCCATAGACTGTAGCCCACCAGACTCCTTTATCCATGGGATTTCCCAAGCAAGAATACTGGAGCAGGTTGCCATTTCCTTTTCCAGGGAATCTTCCCAACTCAGGGATTGAACCCCTGTCTTCTGCATTGCAGGCAGATTCTCCACCACAGAACCACCCAGGGAAGCCCTAATTAAGGTATGGGTAGGTCTTTTTTCTGGGTATATATTCTGTCCATTGATCCTTTTTGTCTATTTTTATGCCAGTATCGAATTGTCTTGATTACTGAAGCTTTATAAGTCTTGAAATTGGGTAGTATAAAACAAATCTGTTCTTTTTTTTTTTTTTTTTTTTTAATAATTCCCTCAGTCAGTTCAGTTCAGTACCTCAGTCGTGTCCTACTCTTTGCGACCTCATGAATTGCAGCACGTCAGGCCTCCCTGTCCATCACCAACTCCAGGAGTTCACCCAAACCCACATCCATCGAGTTGGTGATGCCATCCAGCCATCCCATCCTCTGTCATCCCCTTCTGTATAATTATAATAGTTTAAGCTGTATTTCTCTGCTATTTATAATAAGCCCTTATAATCTGGCTCTTATTTGCTTCTTCTTGATTTATTTATTAAGTATATTTATATGTAAGTATGTGACTAGGTACATGTGGCATTTAGGTATTTAAATGTAATTGTATCTGTTTCCTGAGTGTGTTTCTCTGTATGAGAAGCAGAGTGAACATTTATGACCTACAATAAGTAGTAGAATGGGCAGTCACTATTAAGACATGCAGGTATCACTCCTTCTAACCAATATCCTTAAAATATTTGTTCAATGGATATTTTTCTTTATGTTCAAAATGACAAACCTATTATATGCTTAGAAAATGACACAATACTATAACCTAGGTGGGATTATCACTCGCACCTATACAGTCATTGGATTGCACTGATCACCAACATTCGGCCTTGATGGCTGAGTGGTAAAGAGGTCGCCTGCAAAGCAGAAGACACAGGAGATGCAGGTTTGATCCCTGGATCAGGAAGATCCCCTGGAGAAGAAAATGGCAACCCACTCCAGTATTCTTGCCTATAGGAAATCCCATGGACACCATGGGCAGAGGAGCCTGGCGGGCTGCCATCCATGAAGTCTCAGAAGAATCCAGCACAACTAAACAACAACAAAACAATTTAATGGATGTGGTTACAAGGTTTTGTTGTTGTTGTTTTCTTTTTAACATTTAAATTCCCCGCCTCCTCTCATGCATTATTGGCAGCAAAACATTTCCCAATTTCCTGTGGTTCCTGTTTTAGCATCAGTTTTACTTTTCTGAGGCTTCAGAACAAGCATCTAAACTTTAGTTGTAAATCTCTGGTTCTCAGCAAATAGCATAGATCATGTTCTATAGTCAGTTTTATCCTTCAGCTGACGGGAACTACAGACTTAAGTCTCAGGGTTATTGCACCAGGCCTCCTACTTGCAGGAGCAGGCTACAAAACTACCCAGTGGAGATGGGCTGATTCTGGCCCAATGGGATTTCTGAGTTGCAATTCAAGGGCGTAATCATCTTTTTAGCTTGCCAGTTATGAAAGGAGTCAAACATGTACTATATTTCCAATTGGTTTCAGTTGTAATTTTGTATCCCTAATGGATCAGAGTACTGGGCAACTGCCTGGCTGACCCATCCTCTAACCTGGCTCTGGGTATGGGTGCCAATTCCATTGCCAACAATACACTACAAAAAGCCAAACATGGTGGCTGCCTACAGGTACACTTCTACCTTGTATGAATACTTTTTGTTTTCCCTTATCCCTCCTCCCCATCCCCTTTACTGTCTCTCTTCAGTTCAGTTCAGTTCAGTCGCTCAGTCGTGTCCGACTCTTTGTGACCCCATGAATCACAGCACGCCAGGCCTCCCTGTCCATCACCAACTCCCAGAGGTCACTCAGATTCACGTCCATCGAGTCAGTGATGCCATCCAGCCATCTCATCCTCTGTTGTCCTCTTCTCCTCCTGCCCCCAATCCCTCCCAGCATCAAAGTCTTTTCCAATGAGTCAACTCTTCGCATGAGGTGGCCAAAGTACTGGAGTTTCAGCTTTAGCGTCATTCCTTCCAAAGAAATCCCAGGCCTGATCTCCTTCAGGATGGACTGGTTGGATCTCCTTGCAGTCCAAGGGGGTCTCAAGAGTCTTCTCCAACACCACAGTTCAAAAGCATCAATTCTTCGGCACTCAGCCTTCTTCACAGTCCAACTCTCACATCCATACATGACCACTGGAAAAACCATAGCCTTGACTAAACAGACCTTAGTAGGCAAAGTAATGTCTCTGCTTTTGAATATGCTATCTAGGTTGGTCAAAACTTTTCTTCCAAGGAGTAAGTATCTTTTACTTTCATGGCTGCAATCACCATCTGCAGTGATTTTGGAGCCC
>SJYV01032583.1:40692-70867 GCA_006410875.1 Neotragus pygmaeus | reverse complement strand
CTGGGGCCATACGTGGCTCCTGGAGCTCTGGGCTCAGGTGCTGTTTCCTCGGAGCTGGGTCTATGGGAGGGAGCCCAAACATGCAGGGGCAGGCCCAAAGCAGCTATGCACGTCTCTGCTGGGTAGGAGAGTGCTAGGGAACCCACATCTGTCAGGCCCTTGAAACCAGCAAATGGAGCCCCCCTCTCCGTTGCGGTCCCGGCTTTCCCCACCACGGCTCCCTGGGAGCCTGTTGCTCTCCATGCGGCATGGGGTCTGTGCAGCCAAGCACCCGCTGGAAAAGCCATTCACTTGTCTTTCCCTTCCCTCTGACAGAGCTCTCACTGTTGGAGCCCTTGGCAGTGTGCAAACCACTGGTTCCTAACCTCTCCCCAAGTAGGCCTGGGGCCTAGGTCCAAAGGCGAGGCAAGAGTGGAACTGAGACAAAAACGGGGCCCATGACGTCCCTCAGCTGCCCACAGCCTGCTACTTCCTGGGCAGTAAGCCTGGAAACCAGTCAAGTCTGGGCAAGGCTCGCTTAGGCCAGAGCAGCCTCACGCCAGGGACTATCCCAGATCGAGCCTCTAAGCAGCAGGGAGCTCTGTCCTCCTGCCTGGGCACTCGGGCCTGCCCCATCAGGTTTGTAGAGGCACGAAACTGAGCTGCCTAGTCTTTCCCCAAGGAGGCTCTCTTCCCCACATGTTCTGCACTTGGCTTCCAGACTGGGGTCAAACGAGGCTCCTGGAGCTCTGGGCTCAGGGGCTGTTTCCCCACAGCTGGGGCTGTGTGTGGGAGCCCAGACATGCAGGGGCAGGCTCAAACCAGCTGCTCACATCACTGCTGGGTAGGAGAGTGCTAGGGAACCCACGTTTGTCAGGCCCATGCCAGTGGCGAATGGAGGCCCCCTCTCCACGGGAGTCACTGCATTCCCCACCCTGGGGCCCTGGGAGCCTGCTGCTATCCATATGGTGCTGGCTCTGTGTGGCCAAGAACCCACCAGAGAAGCCATCCACTTGCCTTCCCTTCCCTCTGACAGAGCCCTCACAGCTTAGAGCCCTTTGCAGTATGCAACTCACCAGACCCTAATGCCTCCCCAAGGAGGCCTGGGGCTACGTCCAAAGGAAATGCAGGAGCGGAGCTGAGGCTAGGAAAGCGCCCATGACGTCACCCAGCCACCAACAGCCTGCTCTTTTCTGGGCAGTAAGCCTAGCAACTAGGCAATTCTGAGCAAGGGCAGAGCAGCCTCACGCCCGGGATTCTGCCAGATGGGGTCTCTGAGCAGAGTGGGAGATCTGCCCTTCAGCACGCACACTCGCCCTTTTCCCATCAGGGCTTGTAGATGCATGCAGCTGGGCTGCCTCCTCTTCCCCCAAGGAGGCTCCCTTCCCCTCATGCTGTGTACTCGGCTTCAAGGAGGGGCGTCACGTGGCTCCTGGAGCTCTACGCTCAGGGGCTGTTTCCTTGGACCTGGAGCTGTGGACGGGAGCCCAGACATGCAGGGGCAGGCCCCAACCAGCTGCACACGTCTCTGCTAGGCCGGAGAGTGCAAGGGAACCCACGTCTGTCAGACCCTTGCCAGCTGTGATGGAGCCCCCCTCTCAGGGGGATCACTGCATTCCCCACCTTGGGGCCCTGAGAGCCTGCTGCTCTCCGTGCAGTGCTGGGTCTGTGCGGCTAAGCATCTGCTGGATAATCCATCCACTTGCCCTTCCCTTTCCTCTGACAGAGCTCTCACAGCTGGAGCCCATTTCAGTGTGTAACCCACCGGCCCCTAACGCCTCCCGAAGGAGGCCTGGGGCCTTGGTCCATAGGAAAGGTAGGAGAGCAGCTGAGGCTAGGAAAGTGCCAGTGACGTCCCCCAGCCACCTACAGCCTGCTCCTTCCTGGTCAGTAAGCCTAACAGCTAGGCAAGTCTGGGCAAGGCTGGCTCAGGGCAGAGCAGCCTCATATTCGGGGCTCAGCCAGAATGGGCCTCTGGGCAGAGTGGCAGCTCTGGCTTCTCCCCTCACACTTGGGCCTGCCCCTTAAGGGCTTAGAGACGCACACAGCTGGGCTGCCTAGTCTTTCCCCCAAGGAGGCTCGCTTCCCTGCCTGCTGTGTACTTTGCTTCCAGGCTGGGGCCAAACTCCACTCCTGGAGCTCTGGGCTCATGTGCTGCTTCCTTGGAGCTGGCTCTGTGGGAGGAAGCCCAGACACACACGGGCAGGCCCCAACCAGCTATGCATGTCTCTGCTGGGTAGGAGAGTGCTACGGAACCCACGTCGGTTAGAGCCTTGCGGGGGGCAAATGGAGCATCGCTCTCCAGGGGGTCATTGAAATCCCCACCTGGGGCCCTCGGAGCCTACTGCTCTCTGTGCATCGCTGGGTCTCTGTGCCACAGCAACCGCTAGAGAAGCCATCCACTTGCCCTTCCCTTCCCTTCCCTCTGACAGAGCTATCACTGCTGGAGCCCTTGGCAGTGTGCAAGACACTGGCCCCTATCCCTTCCCCAAGGAGGGCTGGGGCCCAGGTCCAAAGGCAAGGCAAGAGCACAGCTGAGGCCTGGAAGGGGTCCGNACTAAGGTCCGTCTAATCAAAGCTATGGTTTTTCCAGTAGTCATGTATGGATGTGAGAGTTGGACTGTGAAGAAAGCTGAGTGCTAAAGAATTGATGGTTTAGAACAGTGGTGTTGGAGAAGACTCTTGAGAGTCCCTTGGACTTCAAGGAGATCCAACCAGTCTGTACTAAATGAGATCAGTCCTGGGTTTTCATTGGAAGGAGTGATGCTGAAGGTGAAACTCCAGTACTTTGGCCACCTCATGTGAAGAGTTGACTCATTGGAAAAGACCCTCATGCTAGGAGGGATTGGGGGCAAGAGGAAAAAGGGACAACAGAAGATGAGATGGCTAGATGGCATCACTGATTCGATGGACGTGAATCTGAGTGAACTCTGGGAGTTGGTGATGGGGAGGCCTGGCGTGCTGTGATTCATGGGGTTGCAAAGAGTCAGACATGACTGAGTGACTGAACTGAACTTAACTGAACTGTAGGCCTATCATGTAGCTGTTTGAGAATTAAAAGTAGTTATATACATGTCGCTTATCATAAAGTTTGGCACATAATAAGCACTCCATTAAAATTAGATCTAATATATTATCGAAATTATCACCACAGTTAAAATTGTAACTATGTAATTTGTGATAGAAAAGAGAATAAAACTAATAAATTGAGATCAAAAGCAATAACACAGTTAGAGTAAGGAACTTTAGCAGCCTGTATCAATGGATAAATCATCCAGGCAGAATGACAGAAAATCAGTAAGGAAACACTGGGCTTAAGTGACATTTTAGAGCAAATGGACATTCATATACATATATATACATATATTATGTATGTGTATATATGTAAATATATAAATACACATACACATATATATGTAACATTCCATTTAAAAGCAGCAGGATACAAATTCTTTTCAGAAAGTGTATATGAAACATTCTCCAGGGTAGTTCACATGGTAGGCGACAAAACAAGTCTCAGTAACTGTTTAAGAAATTAGAATTCCATCAGGCATCTTTTCTTACCACAATGCTATGAGACTAGAATTCAACTACATGAAGAAAAAACTAAAAGCAAAAACTCAACATATGGAGGCTAAACAATATGCTACTAAACAACAAAAGGATCACTTAAGGAATCAGGAAATACCTGTAAACAAATGAAAATGAAAACACACAATTCAAAATCTATGGGATGCTGCAAAAGCAATTCTAAGAGGGAAATTTATAGAGATCTGAGCCTATCTCAAGACATAAGAAAAACCTCAAATAAAAAACCTCAATTTACATTTAAGAAACTAGAACAGTAACAACAACAACAGAAGGATAAAACCCAAAGTCAGTGGATGGAAAGAAACCTTAAAGATTAGAACAAAAATGAATAAAGTAATAAAATAGAGATTTAAAAAATACTAGAAAAGATTAATGAAATTAAGAGCTGGTTCATTTAAAATATAGATAAAAATTGATAAACCCTTAGCCAGACACATCAAGGAAAAATGAGAGGCTTCAAATCAATGTCAGAAATGAAAAAGAAGTTTACACATGACATCACAGAAATACAAAGGATGATAAGAGATGACTATGAACAATTATATATCAATAAAAATGGACAACCTAGAAGAAATAAACAAATTCCTAGAAATGTAAAATGTCCCAAGACTGAGCCGGGAAGAAATAGAAAACATGAATAGGCCTATTACCAGTGATGAAATTTAATCATTAATAAAACAGTTCCCAAAAAACCAAAGTCCAGGGCTAGATGGCATCATATGTAAATTCTACCATACATTTAAGAAGCTGCTGCTGCTAAGTTGCTTCAGTCGTGTCGGACTCCATGTGACCCCATAGATGGCAGTTCACCAGGCTCCCTCGTACCTAGGATTCTCCAGGCAAGAACACTGGAGTGGGTTGCCATTTCCTTCTCCAATGCATGAAAGTGAAAAGTGAAAGTGAAGTCATTCAGTCGTATCTGACCCTTAGCAACCCCATGGACTGTAGCCTACCAGGCTCCTCCATCCATGGAAGTTTCCAGGCAAGAGTACTGGAGTGGGTTACCATTGCCTTCTCCAACATTTAAGAGGAGTTAACACTTGTCCTTCTTAAACTGTACCAAAACTGCATTAATAGAAGGAGTACTTCTGAATTCATTCTACAAGGCCAATATCACCCTGATAACAAAACTGGACAAAGATATCACACACAGAAAAATTATAGGCCAATATCACTGATGAACATAGATGTAAAAGTCCTCAACAAAAGCAGTAGTAAACTGAATTCAACAATAATTTAACAGGATCATATAGCATGATCACTTGGGATTTACCCCAGGGATGCAAGGGTGGTTCAATACCCATTCAGTTCAGTTCAGTCACTCAGTCATGTCCGACTCTTTCTGATTCTATAGACTGTAGCATGCAGCATGTTAAAACCCATTAAATCAATTTAATATACCATATTAACAAACTGAAGAATAAAAACTGCATGATCATTTCAATAGATGCAGAAAAAGCTTCTGACACCATTCAATGTTCTTTTGTGACAAAAACTCTCAACAAAGTGGTTATGGATTGCCAGATGACTCAGTGGTAAATAATTCACTGACAAATGCAGGAGACACAGGTTTGGTCCCTGGGCTGGGAAGATCCTCTAGAGAAGGAAATGGTAACCCACTCCAGTATTCTTGCCTGGGAAATCCCACAGACAAAGGAGCCTGGCAGGTTACAGTTTGTGGTGTCGCAAAGAGTTAGACATGACTGAGCATGTATGCATGCACAAAAGTGGATACAGAGGGAACATAATTCAATGTAATGAAGGCTGAATATGGCAAGCCCACAGCTAATATCATACTCAACAGTAAAGAGCTGAAGACATTTCCTCTAAGGTCAGCAACAGGCAAGGATACCCACTCTCACTACTCTTATTCAACACAATATTAGAAGTCCTAGCCACAGTAGTCAGGCCAGAGAAGGACAGAGTTCAAGGAGTAATTGGAGGAAGGCAGTGAAATGATTAAAATTTCAGTTATAAAATAAATAAACCCTCAGGGTGTAATAGTAAACATGATAAATATAATGAACACTGTTTTATGCTATATATGAAATTGTTAAGAACATTAATCCTAAGTCCTCATCACAAGAAAAACAATTTTTTTCTCATTGCTTTATTTTCCATCTACATGAGTTGATGGATGTTCTAAACTTACTGGGTAAGTGTTCCATCATACATGTAAGTCAAATCATTATGCTGTACCTCTTAAACTTATACCATGCTGTATATCAGCTATACCTCAATGAAAGTGGGGAAAAAAGAAAAACAAAAATCACTTCATGGTTTAAAAAGAAAGTAATATTTTAAAAGACAACTAATAAAGATAAAAAGAAACTGCCTGAATAACATTTGATTAGTAACAAGGTTGAAAATGAGAAGTTAACACAGCCTGAAGCAGAAACTTGTCCCTCCCAAGGTTTTCTAAATATATAATTTAGGGACAGTTCCCTTTCCTCTCTAAGGGTGTGATCCCAAAGTCACTGTAACAATGTTCTTTCTCCAGGGAGAAAGCCTGAAACAACAAGGTCAATATCCAGAAAAAGCAAAAACAAGAGTGATGCTACAGGAGAATCTTCCTTTTTAGTTCCCATTGACTCTGTAGCCATCCTGTTTTAGCTATTTCATTTTGAGAGGTATTTCAGTACCTTTCCAATAAATCAAACTTTGCACTTTATCTAGCTCAAGTTGACTTTCGTTACTTAGTATGAAAAGGTCCAAACTAATATAATACGTAGATGACAAGATTTTGAGGTCTTGATTAAAGCTTAAAAGAAATACTAAATCTTTGCTACCCAAGTATGAAGAACTACTCTCCCAGAAGAGGGGTAAATGTGAGATAAATACTAAGTGTATCTATAGAGAAGAGAATTACTTGCAAAGAAAGAAACCAGAACATTGAAAACTGCCTCAGGACAGTTTTAAACTACTGGCTCACTTATCACTGCGGAGATAGCTCTCGATTCTCCATGCTAATGTCCTGAAGGCGATGCAGAGAAAAATCTCATTTTAGCTATTGGTTTCCATTGTTCTTTATGAGAATTGCTAATAAGAAACAGAATTGACTTCATCAGTTCCTCCCTGCCCCCGCCCCCACTACTTTCCACTGGATTTTGGAAAATATTGATTAATTACTGGAATGGGAAAAGACATAAAATAGATGAGAAAAAAGGGAGAAAAAAAGGACATTTCTCAATTTGGAAAATTCATCCTAGGTCACTGAGAGACGACATGATAGTGGATAGAGGGAATTATTAAGTCTCACAAGATAGTAGTTTGACAAGAGAAGAAGAAAAGGAGAAGTTGAGACTAACATCTTGGCCATAATCAGGTGTAGGAAAGGAAAAAAATTTCCTTGAACCTCTAGAGTCTTTGGCTGGGTCTGAAAATTAAACTGACAAAGACAGATTAACTTAAGGAGAAAAGCACAGAGATGATATGTTTTATGTGACACAGAAGACTTCATAGGAAATGACCCACAGAACCAGGCATGAATGTTTATGCTAGGTTTGATAAAAAGTGGAAAGTGATAATAGAAATGTTCACATATTGAGGTACGGGGGAAGTCATTCTAGCTTATACTTGGATTAACTTGAATTTTACTCTGACTAGAATAGCCTGTTTCTGGACTATAGAACATCCATTGTACATCTGCTTTAATTATTAGGGAAAAATACATGCAACCAAAAGTAAGAATGTTCATGTTAAAAATAAAGATTAAATGTTTCTCTTCTTGGACACTGATACTGGTAACTCCTTTGACAATAAGACTCTCTTACCAGGTGTCAAGGCCAGATGACTCACTGTGTACATGCTGGACTGTTCCTTTTTTTTTAAACCTTGAAGAAATGTAACTGTGACTTGTTTATTGTTCTTTAGTCTGACAAGATATGAAACTGCTGAAAATCCTGTTTCTCTGGAGAAGTTTCTCAGAGTGACCTGGAAAGTGGGCTTCTGGGCTAGTCCTCACATTGGCTCAAATAAAATTCTTCTCGAGTCTTATTATTGATTGTTTATTGGCTATCTCCATCAACAGCAGTTGTGGAGGAATATGATAGGCTAAAGAGTATAAGGTAAGTACAGAAAACTGGAGACCTTTAGCAAGGCCCGTCTGTCCAGATTCTTCTGAGTCCTGCTGTTTTTGGAGACAAAGATGTGCCTTTCCTCTGGGGATTAAAGAGCTTCTCTCTGGTGAGGTTTTTATGACTCGTTTCAGGAAGAAGTAGTGAGGAAGGTCACAGTGATCCTCCTGCTTCTGTCTGCTCAAACTCATTCATTTTAAAATCTTCAGAATGCCAAGATGCTGTGTTTGGGGTAGCTGAAAAAAATTCTAGAACACATTAAAACTATTATGTTGGTGGTCGGTCTAGGTGAAAATGGTACCTCACTTCTAAATGTTACCCAGTTACAGAATCACATTTAAAAGTGAGATACCCAGTTATAGAGGGGGCTTCCCTGATGGCTCAGAGGTAGAGACTCTGCCTGCCCTGAAGGAGACACGGGAGATGTGAGTTTGATTCCTGGGTCAGGAAGATCCCTGGAGGAGGAAATGGCAACCCACTCCAGTATCCTTACCTTAAAAACTTCATGGACAGAGGAGCCTTGAGCTATACAGTCGATACAGTTGTATGGAGTACAACTGGATGTACAGTTGCAATGAGTCAGACATGGCTGAGCACACACAGGCACACAGTTGTAGAGACCACCCACAGGATCACTCGCTGCCAGTATAAGTCTTCTTGAAGCTGACTTCAGAATAAAGCTTCCTCTTCCGTCACTGTTTACAAGCATGTCATGACTGGGAGGGTGCCACCGTGTATGGGTCTTCCACTGAAGGGCTCTGTATGCCCTGACGCAGAGTTGTGCAGGCGGGTGCGGCAGTCAGGAGAAGGGCTCAGGCCCAAACGGTGACCAGCTCAGGTGACACTCACAGGGGCGTCTGCTCACCTCCTCTTCCTCCTGTGCCAATAATTAGTTGTGTAAATAACAATGACTCACTCCCCTGCCACGCATTCCAATGTGTCAGGAATATATTCCAGTGTTTAGTTTAGGTTTCGGCTGTTTCAAGGGAAGGAAGCAATGGATATTTACGGCAAGTTATTAGATTCTGAAGTTAACAGTTTGTGTGTGTTAATTTCTGTATTAAAATGACTGTGGCTGAAACAACACTTTTTTAAACGTTAAAAAAAACAGATTAAAAAAAAAAAACTGCTAGTGAGATTAGAAAGAAACAAACAGTAGATGACGTTAAACATTTCTTTCTTCTAAATTTTGAGCACTTGTATTTACCTTTGAGGTAGAGCACCCATTTGTTTGGGTGGGGGTGGGGGGTAATCCACACACCACAATGGGCTTTTTAGTGACGAAATTGTGAAACTAGATCCCTCACAGTATCCTGAGGACAGGGAAATGACTCGAATGCAGATGTTTCAGGTCCAAGTCATTTGTTGTATTTGGAAATGTAAATTGAGTACCAGGTCTCTGAGGATTTGGTTGTCTCTGGGAGAAATGTTCATTTTTAAAATCTTTTCAGTGCTTAAGATTATTGTTTCATCTCAGAGTTGTGGGTGTTCTCCTTCAGGCAACTGTTTACAGGAAATCTGTAACTGAGGTCACGGGGAATGCTAGAGACAGCAGCTGGCAGCCGGCTCGCTCCAGAGAACACCCCGACGAGTGACCCTGATGCCTCGTTTGTGGCTTATCTGAGATCGCATAGCTCAGCCACAGGACAGAGCTCCACTTTGTTCTTTCGAGTTATAGGACCACACCCTGGTGGGTAGTTTTCCTTCATAATTGCTTAACTAACGTCCACACTGTCCTTCACACAGAGAAAGACTAGTATGGGACAGGAAAAAGTCAAGCCTGGAAATGGTGTCTCTGGGACCGACTGGCAGTTCGGTCAAAATTTCTGAAGTGTGAAAGGAAGTCTTATTGCCTAAGGGTTCAGAACAAAACCACGGCATCAAAACTTGACCTGATGCTTGAGAATATGTTGCTGAATCTGCTGCTCTGACGTCTATGCATCTGAGCTGGTCCAAGAAGTCTGTGGTCTCAGTTAGCACTGAGAAAGCACACACAGGTGGAATCTGAAACCTGTAAAGCAGATTGATAGAGACCTTTATATTTGTTCAGTGTAATTATATATACATCGGAACATGTATTTTTATAGCTTTTTTTCATGTTGTTATTTCCTTTTATTATAGTTTAATGGCTTCCCTGGTGGCTCAGTGATAAAGAATCTGCCTGCCAAGTAGAAGACATGGGTTCAATCCCTGAGTCAGGAACATCCCCTGGAGATGGAAATGGTAACTCACTCTAGTATTCTTGCTTGGAGAATCCCATATAGGCAAAGGAGCCTGGCAGGCTACAGTCCAGGGGATTGCAAAGAGTCAGACATAGCAATTGAGTACGTTATAGTTTATAAAAGTTATCGTCAGTGATGAACTGGAAATAAACTTGTTCTTCATCACAGATACTTTGAGAGTGCTTGCATGAAACAACTGATGGAGTTTTCTTACTGCAGAAATAACATAGAATAATAAATGAGAAAACGTTTGGAAAGTGTTGATACCTGACAGCACTTTCATGCAAATGTGGGCACAATAAAGGACAGAAATGGTATGGACCTAACAGAAGCAGAAGAGATTAAGAAGAGGTGGTAAGAATACACAGAAGGACTATACAGAAAAATCTTAATGACCCAGATAGCCACAGTGGTATAAATCACTCACCTAGAGCCAGGCATCTTGGAGTACAAAGTCAAGTGGGCCTTAGGAAGTTTCACTATGAACAAAGCTAGTGGAGGTGATGGAATTCCAGCTGAGCTATTACAAATCCTAAAAGATGATGCTGTGAAAGTGCTGCACTCAGTATGCCAACAAATTTGGAAAACTCAGTGCTGGCTACAGGACTGGAAAGGGTCAGTTTTCATTCCAATCTCAAAAAAAAGGCAATGCCAAAGAATATCCAAACTGCCACACAACTGCACTCATCTCATACGATAGCAAAGTAATGTTCAAAATTCTCCACTCTAGGCTGCAACAGTACGTGAACCATGAACTTCCAGATATTCNTATTACAAATCCTAAAAGATGATGCTGTGAAAGTGCTGCACTCAATATGCCAACAAATTTGGAAAACTCAGTGCTGGCTACAGGACTGGAAAGGGTCAGTTTTCACTCCAATCTCAAAAAAAGGCAATGCCAAAGAATGTCCAAACTGCCACACAACTGCACTAATCTCATACGATAGCAAAGTAATGTTCAAAATTCTCCACGCTAGGCTGCAACAGTACGTGAACCATGAACTTCCAGATATTTAAGCTAGATTTAGAAAAGGCAGAGGAACTAGAGATCAAATTGCAAAAATCCACTGGATCATAGAAGAAGCAAGAGAATTATAGAAAAACATCTACTTCTGCTTCATTGACTACACTAAAGACTTTGACTGTGTGGATCACAATAAACTGTCAAAAATTCTTAAAGAGATGGGAATACCAAACCACCTGACCTGGCTCCTGAGAAATCTGTATGCAGGTCAGAACAGGACATGGAACAAAGGACTGGTTCCAAATTGGGGAAGGAGTATGTCAAGGTTGTATATTGTTATCCTGCTTATTTAACTTACAGAAATGGTATGGACCTACCAGAAATAGAATAGATTAAGAAGAGGTGGTAAGAATACACAGAGGAACTATATAAAAAAGATCTTAATGACCCAGATAGCTACAATGGTGTGTTCACTCACCTAGAGCCAGACATCTTGGAGTACAAAGTCAGGTGAGCCTTANCATCCACTTGCCCTTCCCTACCCTCTGACAGAGATCTCACTGCTGGAGCCCTTGGCTGTGTGCAACCAACAGCCCATAACCCCTCCAAAGGTAGGCCAGGGGCATGGGTCCAAAGGCAAATCAGGAGTGAAGCTGAGGTCTGGAAGGCGTCCGTGACACCTGACAGCCACCCTCAGCCTACTCCTTGCTGGGCAGTAAGCCTGGCAGCAAGGCAAGTCTGGGAAAGGCTTGCTCAGGGAAGAGCAGCCTCGCACTCGGGGCTCTGCCAGAATTGGGCTCAGAGCAGAGCGGCAGCTCTGGCTTCTGCCCTCACACTTCGCAGCCCCTTCAGGGTTTGCAGACACAACCAGCTGGGCTGTCTAGTTTTACCCCCGAGGAGGCTCCCTTCCCTGCCTGCTGTGCAGTTGGCTTCCAGGCTGGGCCCAAACGCGGCTCCTGGAGCTCTGGGCTCAGGGGCTGTTTCCTCGGAGCTGGGTCTGTGGGAGGGAGCCCAGACACGCAGGGGCAGGCCCCAACCAGCTACGCACGTCTCTGCTNTGATGCTTTTGAACTGTGGTGTTGGAGAAGACTCTTGAGAATTCTTTGGACTGCAAGGAGATCCAACCAGTCCATCCTAAAGGAAATCAGTCCTGAATATTCATTGGAAGGACTGATGTTGAAGCTGAAACTCCAATACTTTGGCCACCTGATATGAAGAACTGACTCAGTGGAAAAGACCCTGATGCTGGGAAAGACTGAAGGCAGAAGCAGAAGGGGGCGACAGAGGATGAAATGGTTGAATGGCATCACTGACTCGATGGACATCATTTTGAGCAAGTTCTGGGAGTTGGTGATGGACAGGGAAGCCTGGCATTCTGCAATCCATGGGGTGGGAAAGAATCAGACATGGCTGAGTGACTGAACTGAACAACTGACACTTAGTAGTCATTCAATAGACACAAACTAATTTTGACATATATAAATTGTTGCTATTTAAGCTAGTACTTAAAGAATGAGGAGAAATTTACCAGACAACAGAGTTAAAGGAGAAGGTTAGTTAGAAGTACCTGTTTATAGAAAAGCATGAATTTATGAAAGGGCATTAAGCTGACTGAAAATTTGAAAGTGTAGGTCAAAGCCCTAAAACTTAAAATATATTTGACACATGAACAATTGAGTTTTGACCTGCACAGGTCCACTCAACCGCAGATACTTTTCAATAATAAATATCTCTGAGCTACACAATTCATGGCTGGTTTAATCCTTGGATAGAGAGAAACCTCAGATTAAAAGGGCCAACTGTGAATTATACTCAAATTTTCTACTGTTTGGAGGGTCAGCACCCCAAACTGCTTTGTGTCCATTATATGTTCTGGGGATTGATGAATACTCTTGATTAATAGCTAAGCCTATTCTCCATAAAATTTTATTTTTAGAGCCCTCAAAATTCCAATATTTATAACTCTAGTATTTGTCCTAAATGTAATTGTGGAAATGTGGCCACTCAATATACTGGTAGTGTTTGAANCTGGTGATTTGTTTCTTACATAATAGTATATATGCTTCAGTGCCATTCTCCCAATAGCTAAGCCTATTCTCCATAAAATTTTATTTTTAGAGCCCTCAAAATGCCAATATTTATAACTCTAGTATTTGTCCTAAATTTAATTGTGGAAATGTGGCCACTCAATATACTGGTAGTGTTTGACCTTTTCACATTGGAGAAATTCAAAATTGCAAAACATGGACATTGGAGTTTATTTTTTTGTATGGTGTTGCACATATCCATACTAAGGGAATCACAATAATGGCAGAAAATGAAAAGGAACTAAAGAGCCCCTTGATGAAGGTGAAATAGGAGACTGAAAATGCTGGCTTAAAACTCAACATTCAGAAAAACTAAGATCATGGCATCTGGTGCTATCACTTCATGGCAAATAGATGGGGGAAAATTGGAAACAGTGACAGATTTCAGTTTCTTGGGCTCCAAAACCACTGTGGACAGTGACTGCAGCCACAAAATTAAAAGACCCTTGCTCCTTGGAAGAAAAGCAATGACAAACCTAGACAGAATATTAAAAAGCAGAGACATCACTTTGCCAACAGAAGTCTGTCTAGTCAAAGCTATGGTTTTTCCAGTAGTCATGTATGGATTTGAGAGTTGGACCACAAAAAGGGCTTAGTGCCAAATAATTGGTGCTTTTGAACTGTGGTGTTGGAGAAGACTCGAGAGTCCCTTGGACTGCAAGGAGATCAAATAAGTCAATCCTAAAGGACATCAATCCTGAATATTCATGGGAGTGACTGAAGTTGAAGGTGAAGCTCTGATACTTTGGCCACAAATGTGAACAGCTGACTCATTGGAAAAGACCCTGATGCTGGGAAAGATTGAGGGCAAGAGAAGAAAGAGGCGACTGAGGACAAGATGGTTGTATGGCATCAGCGACTCAATGGACACGAGTTTGAGCAAACACAGAGAGATAGTGAAGGACAGGGAAGCCTGCCGTGCTACAGCTCATGTGGTTGCAAAGAGTTGGACATGACTTAGGGACTGAACAACAACAGGTATCCAAATAAAAAACCAAATTTGTTTAAAATTATAAATGAAATAAATGTTTACTTAAAGATTATAAAGGAAATATATAAATTTCAGAAATTTTAACTTCTATAAGCAGTCTATGATGTATTTCACATAATTAGTTCTCTTAATTACAAGCACTTCTAAGTTTTGAAACTTTGAATAACCTCTGCATTGAAGGACTTTGTAATTCATTGCATTAAGTGAGAATGTGCCCTTGAAAGTAATAGATCTATGTCTTTTTAGATATCCCTTAATTATTTTTCATTCATTGAAGCATTCAGAATGATTGAGGTATAAATCCAGATGCTCCTATGTTTTAGGAAGTAGCTCGATAACATTTCGCTTTTCATTATTTATACGTCACAACACACCTGTGATGGAGGAAAAATACTATAATTCTCTGCATTCATAATACCATTGAATGAGTATAGACAATAATGACTTAATAGCAGCAACTGCATGAAAATGTTACGTGCTTCATTTTCTCTTGTTTTCCCTTTTCCTTCTGAGACAGTATGCCCACAATTTCTGAAGGCAGCTTTCTGTTGTTATTGGTATTCCCTCTCTTTCAGACTTCCATTCCTTTGAAACACATTCTCATCTCATTTTTAACTAACAACAAATGAGTCTCTAATTCTAGTTGATGAGATAGCATCTCCAGCTTTAATGTTAAAAGGCGATCTTTCTTAAGAAAAATTCTAACAGCAGCACAAAGGACCTGCCAGCAGTTGTTGGGGGTATGATTTCCTTCCCTGACTGTCACAGGTGTGTAGTTTGACGTGCAACTGGCACTGTTCTCCTGACAAAATATGTGTTGCAGATGGGGGGACAGTCAAATCTTGTTAAAATGGACAGTTGTAAGAACAACCAAATCCTGAAAGGCCCTCAGCCGGTGCAGTGAATTATTTTATTGGGGAGGGAAAGAAAAAAAAAAAAAGATTGTGATTTGGGCCCTGAATGACTTGAATGATAAATCAGAAGCTTCTCATCTGTATGCTACATTTGTCAGGGAGATTTTGCTGGGCACAAAATTGCAAAGTGTCTGCTGAATTAAAGGGTATGAAAATTAAAGTGGCCAATTAAATGCAAATCATCACTGTTCTCAGGACAGGTACTGACTGATCTCGTAGGTAGGTCATGCTTTGATTATTATAGCAGCGTTTCTCTTTTAATTCCGAACGGAATTCAAACAGACAGCATAAACAATGATCTGTGCAGTGAACCAGCCAGCTCCCTGCTGGCCCTTACACTTGCTGTTCCCCTGCCTGAAAGCAAGCTTCTTTGTAGTTCTGCCTGGCTAGCTCCATTTCCACATTCTAGTTTCAGTCCAAATGCCTTCCTTCTTGAAAAGGACTTTCCTCTCCACCTTATCTAAAATAGCATCTCCTGCTCATCATTCTATGCTTTTGTTTTAGTCATAACTCTTACCACCACATGCGATCGTCTCACTTATAAACTTGCCATTGTCTATCTCTACAGAATACATATTAACTGGAGGAAAGACGATGCTTGCGTTCTCACAGTTTCCAATCCCTGGTCCCGTAAGTTGCTCAATAAATTTGTGTAACTTAGTGAAATGAAATTTTTAAGTGGGGTGTGTGATACCTCTTTAAAACAAAACTACCCCAAATATTTTTAAACAGGCACAGAAAGAGTCATGGATTATATTATAAAGCTTTCTCTAAGAACCGTAAGAGTTCTAAAACCATGCCCTCTTTCTATCAGTTTTTAATATACAAAGAAATGTTTCTCTCTCTGTAGGAATTTGGTTTAAAAAGATTATTATAAAAAATAGAGAGCTTTCTATAAATAGGCACACAGAAATAAAACACATTTACCATAATCCATAACCATATACTTGTTTTTTATCTGTCTTTTTTTTTTCTTCTAGTTGGGAATTTAAGCAAGAGTAATATCATGTTATGGGGCAATTTGGAAATAACATTATTATATTATACAATCCTCTAGTGTTTGGCCTGAGTCAAATCTTGTTATTCAATCTATTTAGCTTGTACTTAATCTTTATTGATCTTTTTTTCATAAAAAAGAGAAAAATCAATTTTTTATTATGTTTGTTAAACAGGTAGAGTAAGACTGAAGTGGGCACAGCAAATAAAGCAATAGATAATTATTTGCTGAGATGTTCAGTTTTATACACACACATACACATATATTGGAGAAGGCAATGGCACCCCACTCCAGTACTCTTGCTTAGAAAATCCCATGGATGGAGGAGCCTGGAAGGCTGCAGTCCATGGGGTCGCTGAGGGTCGGACACAACTGAGAGACTTCACTTCCACTTTTCACTTTCATGCATTGGAGAAGGAAATGGAAACCCACTCCAGTGTTCTTGCCTGGAGAATCCCAGGGATGGGGGAGCCTGGTGGGCTGCCGTCTATGGGGTCGCACAGAGTCGGACACGACTGAAGTGACTTAGCATACACATATATCTGTATGTGTGTGTGGTTTAGTTGCTAAGTCGTGTCCGACTCTTGTGACCCCATGGACTGTAGCCTGCCAGGCTTCTCAATCCATGGGGATTCTCTAGGCAAGAATACTGGAGTGGGTTGCCATCTCCTTCTCCAGGGGATCTTTCCGACCCAGGAATCAAACCTGGGTCTCCTGGACTGAAGGCAGATTCTTTATTGACTGAGCTACACGGGAAGCCCCATGTATTATATATATAATTTGTGTATTTGACTGCACTAGGCCTTAGTTGATGCATGCAAACTCTTGCGTGCAGCATGTGGGATCTAGTTCCCTGATCAAGGATGGAATCCAGGCCCCCTGTATTGTGAGCTCGGAGTCTTAGTTACTGGACAACCAGTCTTAGCTACTTCCCAATATAATATATTAAAGGGAAACTATGAATAAGACAATAAATAAATGGAGTCCTACTATCTCTATCGAGATAATATCTATCTTGATCTATCTTGATTTCTATTAGTACTTCTGTTTATTATCCTGAACATCCCAAAACATGTGCATGGATTTGAATGTTAAACGTTAAAGCATTTTTTAGAGGAAACAGACATATTTAACATATTGACAATTTAGATATCTAGTTTTAATATGTTTCCAGTGTACATTTCTAATTTTAATATGTCTCCAGTGTATATAGGGACTAAAAAATATTAAAGTAGTCCCAGTAATCTGGCATATATTCTGAGGTTTACTATCTTCACCCAACATATAGCACTCCCAAGGCCTACGTTTAAGGTTCTGTCATTTTCATGCTTTGGGTTATTTAGAAGCTGAAGCTTATCTATCATGTACAAGGATTTATACTGCTTGTTTCTCCTAAATTCTGGAATATGATACAATGCAGAAAAGAATCTGTTACATAGTCTTGCCATTCTATAACCAGGCTTTCCTTTTTCTAATGGAGAAAAAACTGCCCATCTACAAGGGAAATTAGGCAGAGGACATTTGCATGCATTTATCTTATGCACCTGTTAAACATCCATTATGGGGGAATCACTATGTAGTAATTCGAATACAAAGAGTTATGAAAAACAGATCGCTACATTTAGAGCTTGAAGTCAAAGGGGATGATGACCTATCTGTGAACCCACTGATAACATATGTGATGTTTAGGAAAAGGGCCCTAAAGCCTTTCTCACAGGAGAGCAAATTTATGAGAACGTGGGGTTTCCATAAGTGATCTATACAGGCATATAAGTGTCTGCCAGGATTAAGTAAGTAGGCTGAGGCAAGAGCATGCATATGGGAGTCATTTTAAAGCAACAGTGAACTTCGTTTATAATGATATCCTGCCTATTATTAAAACACGGGCGGCATTAAACACAATTACTTCCAAAATGTGGCTGCAACGAACACAGGCTATAGCTCTTATCGTCACTGCCCCGAGCCTGGTAAGTAAGATATACTGCGTCCTCTCAGTAACTCTATCCACATGACTGGGGGGAAATGAAAGCAAAGAGAGCCAGTGAAATGTGTACAGTGTCCCGAAACTTGAGACTGTAAAAAATTAATAAACAGAAACTTCAATTAAATACAGCTCTCACACGCTGTGTGGATTGCAGAATCCAACCACTCTTGGTAAGAAGACTCTTCTTTGCTGGCAGGAACTCAGCCAGGGAAAAGCCACTCTCAAACTTTCTCCTTTCCTTGCCATGAGTGGGGTGGGGGGAGGTTGGGGAACTTGTATGTGGCCCACCATAGTTACAGACCCCACATTGCAATTCTTTGCTGATCCTGAATAAAGCCATCTTAGCTGGAGAAATATCTGCCATCTGTTTATTTCAGGTAAAGATCAAGTTTTATCAGGGTAAAGTAGAAAACAAAAACCACTAGTGTGTTGCTCAGCACTGGCCCTACCATAAAGCATACTTAGGAGACTTACCTGATCATTTCTAACTCTGGTATCTCTTGCTACCAGAGCAGAACATCTCCAGAAATCAAGCTGGTTGGAGGAAAATGGGGAGGTTCAGTTGTCTTCGGTCACTCCCCACCAAACCAAATTTAGGGCTAGTGCTGCCTACCATGGTTGTATATTGGAACCGGTTGTATATTTTAACCAGAGAATTGGTTAAAAATTCTGATACCTGGGCTCCATCACTAAGATTTTGAGTGAATTTAATTGCCTTGCCATAGGACCCAGATCACTGTCTAATGCTGGCTTTCCCAGGTCATTCTAATATACAGGTAAGGTGGTTAATCACTGTTCTAGGCAAAGATATAAGACTGGCATTCTCAAGTCAAGGGGTTAAGCCAAGCCTTGATCTTTGAAAAATCCTTTCAAGCTATCACTTTGTGACATTTTCCCTCGNGCTCCATCACTAAGATTTTGAGTGAATTTAATTGCTTTGCCATAGGACCCAGATCACTGTCTAATGCTGGCTTTCCCAGGTCATTCTAATATACAGGTAAGGCGGTTAATCACTGTTCTAGGCAAAGATATAAGACTGGCATTCTCAAGTCAAGGGGTTGAGCCAAGCCTTGATCTTTGAAAAATCCTTTCAAGCTATCACTTTGTGACATTTTCCCTCAAATGCTACCCTCGATTTTTATTTGAATCTGAGTTTCTATAAGTAACAACATTCAGGATATTGGAAGAAGAAGCAGTAGAGTATAACTGTGTAGTCCACACTGAACTGAATTCACAAACTAGTGGCAAATGCACTTTTGACCAAAGCGCCCAACTTCTAACAAATCAGGATGTTAGTTATTGAAAGTTGGAAAGTGATAAAGAACATGAGACTAAACATATCACAGGGATAGCAATTTTTCATATTTATGAAATAAGTGAATAACGGGCATAAAATCATGGTGTGTGCATTTACTGTGGGCTGTCAGAGAAAAAGAATGTCTTCATTACCAACCAGGCCTCAGTGTTAAGTATTTTGGAGCCTATGGGACTGTTCTAGATATTAGAAATCTTCAGTAAAGTCACAAATGAAAAACACATTGTAACACACACAGAGTCTGGACGTTCCCAAGCACATATGTCTATAATCGTAACCAAATCCTTGGAAGAAAAAAGTTGCAACTAGATTTTCAAGATGCCTAGATTTGGGGGTCTGGAAAGCGTTAGGCAACAGGGAAGTGAACAAGAATGGTTGTGTATAGTAACAGCTGGAGTTCTCTCCTGCCTAGCTGGCCACCTAGGTCAGCTCCATAGCTGTGTATCGTCTTGTCACTTTTGACTATTTACTTGCAGGGGTGAACCAGCCAAGTACACACATTCTAAATTCTGAGCATCAGCAGAAAGTCCCAGCCCCAGCTCTCCATATTTGCCTTGCTGGACTGCTGAGAATCTCTAGCAATGTACAACAAGGATTGGAAGACAGATTTGGTTTCAGGACTTGCTGCTAACCAAGCTGCTGGTAATTCAGGGGCTTCCCTGGTAGCTCAACTGGTAAAGAATCCCTCTGCAATGCAGGAGACCTCAATTTGATTCCTGGGTTGGGCAGATCCCCTGGAGAAAGGATAGGCTACCCACTCCAGTAATCTTGGTCTTCCCTGGTGGCTCAGTCACTAAAAATCCTCCTGCAATGTGGGAGACCTGGGTTTGATCCCTGGGTTGGGAAGATCCCCTGGAGGAGGGCTTGGCAACCCACTCCAGTATTCTTGCCTGGAGAATCCCCATGGAGAGGAGCCTGGCAGGCTACACTCCATGGGGTATCAAAGAGTCAGACATGACCAAGTGACTAAGCCAGCACAACTAAGGAAACTTGGACAAGCTTTTCAAAATCTGAGTATCGTTTTCCTCAAATGTAAGACGAAGTTAATTTTAAAACTGACCGCACCTAACTCTCAAGTTTAATATAGGAAAGAAAATAATTTTGTTTAGAAGAAATTTGATGTGCAACTTGCAAAGTACTGTGAGATGGGGGACTATCAGCCTTATTCAGGCATCAACTTTATAAACCTTGAATAGCTATCATGAAAATAGTAACAAAAGTCATCACTTACCTAATGCTGCATAGCAAATTATCCCCAAACTTTATTATACTCATAAAATCAGGATTAGGAAATTTGGGAAGGGCTCAGCCAGGCACTTTTCACTGAAGCTTTCTAATGGCTGCAGTCATTTCTGTTGAAGCTTATTCAGTCTTCTGAAGGCATATCTGGGGTTGGAGAATTTAATCCAGGTGATTCGCTCAGGGTTGGCAAGCTGGCACTGGCTATCAGCCCCCACCCCTTTACAAATGGGCCATTGGGCTCCTTGAATGTCCTGACAGTCAGACAGTTGGCATCCACATAGCAAGCAATCCAAGAGACCATGGTGAAGTTGCATTACCATTTGTGACCAAATCTTGGAAGTGATCCTCTTTGAACGCTGATTCAAATCAGCTGGTACCATAGAAAAGCATGAGTTCCAGTAGATGAGAATCACTGAGAGACATTCAGGACGCTTACTACCAATACTTAGCTGTTTATATTTTTCTACAGGATAGACCATCAGATAGAGACATGGAAAGGAGAGAGAAAACTCATATCTGCCCGATGTAAGACTTACCTGTACTGCATCGCAAGGAACCCAAGACAAGAGGATCCCTAAGAAGAGAAAGCAAACCAAATCATAGAAGAAACCTTAAAAAAGAAGATAGAGGAACAGGGAACAGTGGAAATAACTCACACCAGATGGCATGGTTTTCTGAGATTAGTCTAGCTCACAAATAGCTCAAAAGTGGTCCATGTTCAAAGATCTTGTAATCAAAGTAGGCTTCTACTTAAAGATACAATATTAATAAACAATTAACTATCATTTGAAGAGAGCATATGCTGTAAATATTTGATTCTGATGGCTGTGCTAATGATTTTACTGTTTCCAAATATGTTATCCACCCTTCCTTTGTTTTGCATTTGTTGTTGTTTTAGTTGGTAAGTCGTGTCTGGCTCATTGTAACCACATGGCCTACAGCACACCAGGCTCCTCCATCCATGGGATTTCCCAGACAAGAATATTGGAGTGGGTTGCCACTTCCTTCTCCCTTGCTCTGTGTTAGAAGTAACTGAAATGTAGGCTTTATCCTCAGATTCCCTGGCTGCTTTCTACCAATGGGAGGCATTGGCTACAGACTAGTATATGGGACAAAGAAGTCAAGGTATTTTTCACGCAGCTTCTCCAACAATAATTGGCTCCTCTCCACATTTCTAACTCCCTCCAGACAGCTGCTCCCTCTGTGGTAGGAGCTCCCACTGGACAAGGTCTGTCAAGGTCTGGCTCTCATGAGGAGACACTGCCTCCCAGGCTTGGTTACCCTGATCTCCTTCCCAAGGCTTCTTGCTATGGTCATCTTCAGGATTGCCTCACTGTTGCCAGGAGACCACTCAGTTCTTCCAGCGTCCACTCTCAAGCTAAGATAGGTGATGTGGGTCCTGTTTTTCTGACTTAGTCTGACTGATAATGGTAAAGAACAGGTCATAAATGGCCCAAATCTTGCTCTAACCATGGCACAAAATGTCAGTATAAAATTGTTGCTGCTGCTGCTAAGTCACTTCANTCTCAAGCTAAGATAGGTGATGTGGGTCCTGTTTTTCTGACTTAGTCTGACTGATAATGGTAAAGAACAGGTCATAAATGGCCCAAATCTTGCTCTAACCATGGCACAAAATGTCAGTATAAAATTGTTGCTGCTGCTGCTAAGTCACTTCAGTCGTGTCTGACTCAGCAGCCCACCAGGCTCCCCCGTCCCTGGGATTCTCCAGGCAAGAACACTGAAGTAGGTTGCCATTTCCTTCTCCAATGCAGGAAAGTGAAAAGTGAAAGTGAAGTCGCTCAGTTGTGTCCAACTCTTAGCGACCCCATGGACTGCAGCCTACCAGGCTCCTCCATCCATGGGATTTTCCAGGCAAGAGTACTGCAGTGGGTTGCCATTGCCTTCTCCGAGTCTAAAATTAGGTAGAATAATTATGTAAAGGTCACACACCTACCAAAAAGAATTGGACTACCCCACCTCCCACTGAGTTTCAACGTTTGCATTTCTGCAGAGTTTGTTGAACGTTTGGGGGAACAGGAAGGAGAGAAGGATAATAGGCCAGATATTGATAGAATAAACACAACATGCCACAAACATGTCCAGGCAAGTTGCTCTCAAGGTTCAGAGCAAGAAGAACATGTTGTACCTTCAGGAATTTGGATAGTAGGTATAGAGCTGGGAGTCTGAATAGGGCCTTGATGGATGAACAGATCATGAAAATTAAAGATGGGGATGACAATATTCCAGGAAGAACAGTTGCAAACTTCAAAAGTTTAAAAAAAAAAAAAAGGGAGGGGATGGGTACATGAACCTAGAGTCTATTATACAAGTTGAAGTAAGTCAGAAAGAGAAAAACAAATATTGTATATTAACTCATTGGAAGGACTGATGTTGAAGCTGAACCTCCAATATTTTGGCCACCTGATGAGAAGAGTTGACTCATTTGAAAAGACCCTGATGTTGGGAAAGACTGAAGGTGGGAGGAAAAGGGATGACAGGATGAGATGGCTGGATGGCATCACTGACTTGATGGACATGGGCTTGGGTGAACTCGAGGAGTTGGTGATGGACAGGGAGGCCTGGCATGCTGCGCTTCATGGGGTCGCAAAGAGTCATACATGACTGAGCGACTGAACTGACTGAACGCATACATGTGGAATCCAGAAAAATGGTATTGATGAACTTCTTCAGAGTTGGAATAGAGACACAGACTTGCAGACACAGTAGGGGAAGGAGAGGGTGGGACAAGCTGAGAGAGCAGCTCTGAAACATACATATCACCATCTGTAAAGCGGATAGCTGGTGGGAAGTTGCTGTATAACACGGGGAGCTCAACCCAGAGCTCTCTGACAACCTAGAGGGGTGGGCTGGGGGGAAGGGTGAGAGGGAGGTTCAAGAGGGAGGGGACACCTGTCTACTTATGCCTGATTCACGCTCTATGGCAGAAACCACACAACACTGTAAAACAATTATCCTTCGATTAAAAATAAATTTTAAAAAAAGATGAGAAATTTACTCTTTATAATGGGTCCAAAGAATTCAGGGACTTAAGTAAAATTTTAAGAGTCCCAATTGCTATTTCTCACACACCCAAGACTTGTAATTAGTGTGAAAGTGACACCTCCAGGGTATGTGCAATGATAGGATAATTAGGGACTTTGCTTTGCTCACTGCCCAATCCAAGATACCTAATAATGTGCTTGGCATGGTGGGTGCTCAGCAAATACTTGTTAAGTGAACTAATGAGGCACGGTCTTCATATCATAGTTCACAGGAACTATACAACTATTCACTCATTCATATTAGGGTCAGGCACATCCTAAATGAAGACATAATTTAAATGTTTTCCTCAAACATGTCACAAGAAGAAAGCATAGCATCACAAACCACTCTAACTCCATTAGCGACATAATTGCCAACACCTCTCAAAATGTGAGCTTTGAAGCACATGAGCCTGTGAGATCCCGAAGATTATTTAGTGCCACTCTTTTTTAAAGCACAATCTGGGCTCGGAGTCAACAGGATTCAACACTTATTCATCCCTTTAAAAAATGTTCATACTGAAATGCAGCCCTAAGCAGGGGTTAATGGATCTTCTAACTGGAATGTCTTTCCAAACTTACACAGCTGCTCTGAGTGAAAACATCAGACTCCCAGATGCCAAGCTTGTGTGACAGAGATCTGGCACCAACTGAGTTTGCTATTCATTATTCCATTGTCTTACAACACACTCGGAAAACAAAGCCCTATAGATGGTTGGTGGTTTTTCTGGCTTGTGAAAAGAGCAAAGGCCCAAAGAAGAAGAAACCTACCTTGGGTAGGGACTTTTAATTGAAATCTCAAATACACTTTAAAGCTTCAGAATGCCACTTCTTGGAGTTATTGCTATTCTTCCCCACTGGGCACATCTTTGCTCTGACTTTGTAAAGATGGGAAGCTGTTCCATATATGCTGCAGCCCAGTAAATACGACAGCAGTGAGACATTGACAAATCCTGCCTTTGGAAAAAGTGTTTCTGATCATGGATACTTGCTCCAAGCCCATCTACTTCAATTAGTGAGATTTCATTTCTCACTTGCTCTATTTTTAACAAGCAGCTAAAAACTATATATACATGAATATGAAGAAAGTTTGCATTCTTTGTAGTGGGAATGTCCATTCAACAAATGTCATTTCAAACAAGTGAGTGTGTGTGTGTTTGTACAGAAGATTTCATCATAAAGGAATCTGATTCTTTAGAGTGCCCTTGACATTTGGGGAGAGGGATGTTGGAGGTTGAGAGGAGAGAGAAAAACTACACTGGTAATTGTGTCTGTGAGATAACAGAGAAATAAAATTTATATGATGGTTGGGGTTAGGGTTAGGGTTGTTACTGTTTTATTCACTAAGTAGCGTCTGACTCTGCGACCCCATGAACTGTAGCCCACCAGGCTTGTCTCTCCATGGATCTCCCAGGCAAGAATACTGGAGTGGGTTTGAGTTTTCTTCTTCAGGGCATCTTCTTGATCAAACCCACATCTCCTTCTTGGCAGAAAGACTCCTTACCACTGAACCAAGTGGGAAGTCCCTAGGGTTAGGGTATAGGTTACCAAACTATTGCCAGAAGTCTATATTGTAATCCTTGGGAAACAGTTTTGGTGTTTGTTTCTTTTCTGTTAATAAGCAGATTCCATAAACGGGAACTGTAACACTCTAGGCAGCAGGCTAGAGCTGAGGAGATACTTTAGTTCTTACTCTTACCTAAGACCAAAGGATTTCAATTGCCAGCTGCAATGTTTGGTTTAGCAGGGAAGAAAACACTCAGATGGCGTGCTAAGAACTGGACTTTGTAGGATGGAGACTATAGCAGCTAACTATAATTCTGGAAATCCAGAATATTATAGGACCATGATCATAGCCATGAGAACCAACTGGCCAGCAGTTACCACATATGATTCTAATGAAAACTTTAAACATCTGAGGTTTGCTTGAGGAAGGCTTTTATGTTATTTAATCCCTATACCTATTTCTGTTCAACTTCTTTCCATAATATTTGAGATAAGGGGTGCTGTTCAGTCACTAAGTCGTGTCCATCTCTTTATGACCATGTGGACTGTGGCATGCCAGGCTTCCCTATCCTTCACTGACTCCTGGAGTTTGCTCAAACTCATGTCCATTGAGTCAGTGGTGCCATCCAACCATCTCATCCTCTGACGCCTGCTTCTCTTCCTGCCCTCAGTCTTTCCCAGCATCAGGGTCTTTTCCAATGAGTCTGTTCTTTGCATTAGGTGCCCAAAGTATTGGAGCTTCAGCTTTAGCATCAGTCCTTCCAATGAATATTCAGGGTTGTTTTACATGAGTAGAATCTAAAAATGATTGTCTGTTCAAAATATTAGACACACCCAAGCACTAGTTACCAACATGAGCATGGGCAAAATTTGATGAATAAATAAAAGAATGTGTACTTTGTTAAGCTTTAAAATTTTTAAATCCATAGCAACACTGTGTGTATGATTACTTTATATCTTGGTAAACTGTGTCAGTGTATATAATTTTTTCAAAGCCTACCTTTAGTATTAATTTCTATAAGGAAACTTAACATGAGATACAAATATGGGGAACAGCTTTCAGCAACCTTAAAAAGTGTCTAGTTGTAGTAACAGTCAGAGATAAATACTATTCAATTTTGATTTATATACACTGTAGATTCTCTCTTTATGTATTCATCCCTTACCTTTCTAATCCCATTATTTTATCAATAACATGTATTATTCTTGTCTTATAATAACTTCATTTTTTTGTAAAAATTGTTTATCGTTTTTGAAAAATTATAGCAGCAAAGTACATTTTTTTAATCCCAATAGCCTAGAATTAACCATCATTAATATTGAAATGGGAATGAATCCCACCATCTCTTGTGACAGGGAAAGTTCAATATATCACTTTATTATTTCTAAATTAATTACAAGTATATAAAACTGGGTTTCCTGGAACCAAATGCTAAGATGGCATTTGAGGAGCAATGTATTTCTCAGGGATCAGCACACATGAAGGGAAAGGGGAAGAAGAGGCATCGATCAGAGAAGTTCCATTGTGGAGGATGCCTGGGGAAAGCCTCGGCCAACCCAGCAGGGAATCCTAGGGCGAGTGGTGCCTGAGGGGGGTCCTGCTTGAAGCACTCAGAAGCCCACTCCATCAGGGAAGGCGCTCTGGCCCCAGCAGGAGTGTGGCTCAGGCACGGGTCTCCATGCCGCTGTGACTGTCCTCGACGGAGCTGGGGGCCTCAAGCTGCCTGCTGACTACATCCCTCCCTGTCAGCTGGGCAGTGAGTCCTTCCTTGGAGCCGGATCTGGGCAGAATGTCTCCATGTCCACTACAGCAGGAGACTATTCCAGTCTACTTGTAAAAACAGGGCCAAGGAGCCAACTCTTCTAGTGGTGTCATCAAGCCCGAGAATGAAATCATCTCTTAAAAGTAGCTTATGTACGCCTGTGTGCGAAGTTTCTACAGTCACGCCTGGCTCTTTGCAACTCCATGAACTGCCGCCTGCCAGGCTCCTCTGTCTATGAGATGCTCCAGGCAAGAACAGTGGAGTGGGTTGCCATGCCCTCCTCTAGGGGATCTTCCCAACCCAGGGATCGAACCAGTGTCTCTTATGATTCCTGCACTGACATGCAGTTTCTTCAGCACTACCGTTACCTGGGAAGCCCAGGTTATGTGCAACATTCAACAAAGTACATTCAGATTTGCTCTCACATCTTCCCTCTAGTTAATTGCCTTAATAACTTGTTTATCTTGTAGTTTTAGAACTGAATCTCTGTATCTACAGCATAGTGATAGTGAAGTCACTCAGTCATGTCCGACTCTTTGTGACCCCATGGACTATAGCCAACCAGGCTCCTCTGTCCATGGGATTCTCCAGGCAAGAACACTGGAGTGGGTTGCCATTTTCTTCTCCAGGGAATCTTCCCGACTCAGGGATCGAACCCATGTCTCCTGCATTGCAGGCAGACACTTTAACCTCTGAGCCACCAGGGAGATCTACAGCATACGGATACTTTAAAAAAAAAAATTATCTGCTAAGAAAATTCCTATTTGCAAGAATTGCTAATGTTATGTAAAATCACAGACTCAAAGTTGAAAAAGACCAGAGAGCTCATCTTGTTTTACCTCTATGAGCCAGCGCTCTCAGATGTAAAGTGTCTCCTCCAGATTTAGCTGGTAGTAGAACAAGGACAAGACTTATCTCTTAATTCCTAATATAATTGCTATTTTATAAAAGATAGAGTGGATTCTTAGTTTCAGAAAATTTATCCCACCAGGGCTATGATATTTCAGAATTTATTATGATTGCTTTCGTTATAAAAACTACCACTTGAATAGGTGATTTCCAAAGAACAAAACCATCTTAAATATGATCTTATGAAAAAGATGAGCTATAATTCTGCTCTAAGAAATTTAACAACATCTAAACTCTGCAGAGACTTGGAATTCTCACAAATGATATTTTGTATTTAATTCAGGGTATCCTTGTTTGGTAATTTAAAAAAATTGAGAATAAATTTGAATCTCTCCTTTGGTCTTTCAATAAGAATTCTATAGCTACTTATGTGAAAGCAACAATGTTAGAAAAGAAAAAAAAAAAAACCTAACATCCTAGCAGGTTTAACACTGGCAGTTTTAGACNTAATATTTGAGATAAGGGGTGCTGTTCAGTCACTAAGTCGTGTCCATCTCTTTATGACCATGTGGACTGTGGCACGCCAGGCTTCCCTGTCCTCCACTATCTCCTGGAGTTTGCTCAAACTCATGTCCATTGAGTCAGTGGTGCCATCCAACCATCTCATCCTCTGACGCCTGCTTCTCTTCCTGCCCTCAGTCTTTCCCAGCATCAGGGTCTTTTCCAATGAGTCTGTTCTTTGCATTAGGTGCCCAAAGTATTGGAGCTTCAGCTTTAGCATCAGTCCTTCCAATGAATATTCAGGATTGTTTTACATGAGTAGAATCTAAAAATGATTGTCTGTTCAAAATATTAGACACACCCAAGCACTAGTTACCAACATGAGCATGGGCAAAATTTGATGAATAAATAAAAGAATGTGTACTTTGTTAAGCTTTAAAATTTTTAAATCCATAGCAACACTGTGTGTATGATTACTTTATATCTTGGTAAACTGTGTCAGTGTATATAATTTTTTCAAAGCCTACCTTTAGTATTAATTTCTATAAGGAAACTTAACATGAGATACAAATATGGGGAACAGCTTTCAGCAACCTTAAAAAGTGTCTAGTTGTAGTAACAGTCAGAGATAAATACTATTCAATTTTGATTTATATACACTGTAGATTCTCTCTTTATGTATTCATCCCTTACCTTTCTAATCCCATTATTTTATCAATAACATGTATTATTCTTGTCTTATAATAACTTCATTTTTTTGTAAAAATTGTTTATCATTTTTGAAAAATTATAGCAGCACAAGTACATTTTTTTAATCCCAATAGCCTAGAATTAACCATCATTAATATTGAAATGGGAATGAATCCCACCATCTCTTGTGACAGGGAAAGTTCAATATATCACTTTATTATTTCTAAATTAATTACAAGTATATAAAACTGGGTTTCCTGGAACCAAATGCTAAGATGGCATTTGAGGAGCAATGTATTTCTCAGGGATCAGCACACATGAAGGGAAAGGGGAAGAAGAGGCATCGATCAGAGAAGTTCCATTGTGGAGGATGCCTGGGGAAAGCCTCGGCCAACCCAGCAGGGAATCCTAGGGNAACCAAATGCTAAGATGGCATTTGAGGAGCAATGTATTTCTCAGGGATCAGCACACATGAAGGGAAAGGGGAAGAAGAGGCATCGATCAGAGAAGTTCCATTGTGGAGGATGCCTGGGGAAAGCCTCGGCCAACCCAGCAGGGAATCCTAGGGTGAGTGGTGCCTGAGGGGGGTCCTGCTTGAAGCATCAGAAGCCCACTCCATGAGGGAAGGCGCTCTGGCCCCAGCAGGAGTGTGGCTCAGGCACAGGTCTCCATGCCGCTGTGACTGTCCTCGACAGAGCTGGGGGCCTCAGGCTGCCTGCTGACTACATCCCTCCCTGTCAGCTGGGCAGTGAGTCCTTCTTTGGAGCCGGATCTGGGCAGAATGTCTCCATGTCCACTACAGCAGGAGACTATTCCAGTCTACTTGTAAAAACAGGGCCAAGGAGCCAACTCTTCTAGTGGTGTCATCAAGCCCAAGAATGAAATCATCTCTTAAAAGCAGCTTATGTACGCCTGTGTGCGAAGTTGCTACAGTCACGCCTGGCTCTTTGCAACTCCATGAACTGCCGCCTGCCAGGCTCCTCTGTCTATGAGATGCTCCAGGCAAGAACAGTGGAGTGGGTTGCCATGCCCTCCTCCAGGGGATCTTCCCAACCCAGGGATCGAACCAGTGTCTCTTATGATTCCTGCACTGGCATGCAGTTTCTTCAGCACTACCGTTACCTGGGAAGCCCAGGTTATGTGCAACATTCAACAAAGTACATTCAGATTTGCTCTCACATCTTCCCTCTAGTTAATTGCCTTAATAACTTGTTTATCTTGTAGTTTTAGAACTGAATCTCTGTATCTAAGGCATAGTGATAGTGAAGTCACTCATTCGTGTCCGACTCTTTGTGACCCCATGGACTATAGCCAACCAGGCTCCTCCGTCCATGGGATTCTCCAGGCAAGAACACTGGAGTGGGTTGCCATTTCCTTCTCCAGGGAATCTTCCCGACTCAGGGATCGAACCCATGTCTCCTGCATTGCAGGCAGACACTTTAACCTCTGAGCCACCAGGGAGA
>SJYV01032583.1:0-38048 GCA_006410875.1 Neotragus pygmaeus | reverse complement strand
CCTGGAGAAGGGCATGGCAACCCACTCCAATATTTTTGCCTGGAGAATTCCATGGACAGAGGAACCTGGTGGGCTACAGTCCATAGGGTCGCAAAGAGTCAAACGCAACTGAAGTGACATAACATGCATACTTGCAACTAGAATCTCAGAGAGCAGGGGGTAATTCTCCCATTCAGGAGCTTGTGTGCACCTGTGGTGGATTCATGTCGATGTATGGCAAACCCAATAGAGTACTGTAAAGTTAAATTTAAAAATAAATAAATAAATTAATTAAAAATAAATAAATAAATAAATAAATTAAAAAAAAATACTAACCAGGTCCAACCCTGCTTAACTTCCGAGATCAGGTGCATTCAGGGTGGTATGGCTGTAGACAGAATGGGGTAATTCTTTCTTCCACAAAGTCGTAGGGAAGCCTCTAATTGATCTGAGTCATATGCCCCACACACCCTTGGAGCTTGGGATTTAGTCAGTACCACCCAAAACAACTGGGCAAAAAATGAAGGAAGAATAATTCCATAAAGATATACTGAGTATTAATAAAACATTCACCAAACAACTTGTAGTTTGGGTTGTCTCTCATGTACAGCCCAACATTAAAACAAACAATATGCAAATTTCACATATCACCCGGGGGAAGGAAGAAACCTTCTAATCTAAAAGAGATCAGGCTGCAAGAAAGAGGGCTGAACATTAAATAATTCTAAATAATCACAGAAACACAATATTATCCAGAGAGCCTGTGACTCTATTCATCCCCGGAAAACACATTACTGTTTACTATGATTATACCTCATTTAAATTTTGATTAGATCACTTCCTATTTCTAGGTTTTTTTTTAAAAAAAACTGATTAAACAAAGGAGGGATGTTATTAGCTAATGTAACAGACAAGAACAGGGCTTGGTTTCAGGCAGAACTAGGTCTTGGGCTCAAACTGTTATGTGGATTTTATTTCTCTCCATGTCTCAGATCTACTTTCTCTTTATTGGCTTTAGAAGTGCCCTGAGGCAGAAGCGCATCATCTCTGATGGGCACAACTGGAGTCATGCACCATCCTTGAACCAATCACTGGACCACAGGGATGTGGTACTTTGCTCAGACTTGAGTTACCTACTCATTCAGGGAGTCAGGGGCTCGAGTCATTTTATTCAAACCACATCAACAAAGGCTGGGGATTATGCAGAAGGGATGCGGCATCAACAAGAGGAAAAGAAGAGATCCCCCTGTAGTCTAAACATCCTCTTCACACTCCATGAACAGACATGGCGTAGCATCCTCAAAATGACAGGAGAGGATGAGATCAAGGATTTAGATAGATTTTGTAAGACTTAACAAACTCTTCAGCCACATAAGGATAGGAACTTTTAAAAATCTGAAAGGGTGAAGCAAAAACCTCTGGGTCACCAATGACAAAGAAAAAAGCTTTCAGCACAATTTACACTTATGTCCTTTGATCCCTTGGCTGCTCAGAATAAACCTATTTCCATCCTTGAGTTTTAATATCTTTCCACTTGGCTATAAATTCAGCTATTTACAGCTCTGTGCGCTTTCCATGACTTCAAATTCGGTGTCTCTCCTGGTCTCTCAAATCCTAGCCTTCTTGATCCTTTGATCTCTCCTGGTTTCGAGGTACCCTGTCAACGACAACTGTCCCTCAGCCCCTCTTCTTTGAGATCTTAATCATCATACCCTACAATTATTCTCTACCATCTCTCTCCAGCCTCCGTCTGACCATGGAGAGCAGGAATCATTCTTCCTCCTGTAATCTACTAATATATGTTATTATCTGAAAAAGACTTAAAGTTTTAGGATTCTGGCAGGATTATCCTTGGGAAAGAAAGAAGGTACTTCTTTTGCATGCATGCAAGGTACAGAGGCAATACAATCCTATAGAGGAATGTTCAGGTGGAGAGGGATGGGAGGATTCATGTGGTACAGCCTCCACTTTCTCAGAGAAACAGATGCTCTGAGAAATGGAGGAACAGTCTGCAGAAACAGCTGTGGAGAAGTGGTAGGTAATCCTTCAGATGGCTGAAAATATTTCTGAGCTGCTGTGAGATCCCAGCTGAGGTCATAGAGCATGAAAATATGTAGCAGAAGGAAATATATGGCATTTTCCTTCTCTTGGTATTTGAAGATATTTTTAATATCTGCACATGTGTGCATAAACTCCATTAATATTTATACCAGTTGAATAGTACAATCACTTGCTTTCTAGGTTGGTAAAATCATCAATGAATCATTGGTAAATTGAGTCTAAAAATAAGTTTGTAATCCTCAAACAGCTTTCATCAGAAAGTTGTGCAGAAAAACCATAGACTTTTAACATAGTTTTTTTGTTTTGCTTTATCTTATTTCATTTTAAAAAGGTAGAACCTGTAAGCTTGTTTTGTTGTTTGACTCTTTGCAACCCCATGGACTGCAGCATGTCAGTCCATCTTCCCTGTCCTTCACCATCTCCCACCGTTTGTTCAGACTCTTGTCCATTCAGTCCATGATGCCATCCAACCATCTCATCCTCTGTCATCCCCTTCTCCTCCTGCCTTCAGTCTTTCCCAGCATGAGGGTCTTTTCTAATGAGTCAGCTCTTCACACCAGGTTATTGGAGCTTCAGCTTCAGTCCTTCCAATGAATAGTCAGGATTGATTTCCTTTAGGATTGAATGTAAACTTATAATCCTTTAGCAATAATTCTTCAACTCTTGTGTTCATGAGAGAGATTCTGATTCAGCAAGTCAGCATCAGAAATACTAAATGCATGTTATTAAAAGCACTTGATGAATCTGTGAGAGCTGTTCCCTTGATAAGACTCCAGAAGCATGGTCTATGTAGAGGAAAAGGCATAGTATCTGTCAGTCTGTAGAGTCTCTGTGCTGCAATTAGCCCATCAATCCATCCTTCCCACCAGAGGGTCAAATTTATCCTCTTTCTGTTTCAGCAAAGTACAGTATATTCCACCAGCCTGCAGAAATGGAATATGGTTCCCAGTAATTAGCAAAGCAGTTCAAATGGCAAATTGTATTTACAAAGGAATCAAAAAATAATAATGAGCAAAGCTAAAAGCCTGGGGCATCATGGTTTAATGATTGGATGACAGGGGCCTCTGTTAATGGATTGCATTTTATAACCACAGTCTAATGAGGAAATTCACCTTAAAGGATTGCCCAAATTCCTATACATGAATTTCTTAGAAGTGATAAAGTAACAGTGAAGATGATGGCATATTTTAAATACAAGAGCTTATGATAAATGTGACTCATAATATGAAGCTGGAGATGCTGAGCTATAATTTAACAATCTTAAGAAGAGGGAAAGTGGCGACTGTGATGAAACGTGTTATGAACTTAGAATGATAACTCAGATCACCTGTCTAATATCTCTAGCTGAAAGACATTTAGCCAGGATCAGGGAAACCTTTGCTATCTTAGTTTGGGGAGCATAGAATGAGTGGAAAGCTGTGCATGTTCCCTGCAGTGGGAAAGTAATAGAATTTAGATTTCGAATGAGAGGAAAGAGAAGAGACAGGATATGGCTCATTTTTTAAGGGATTGGACAATATTCATTTTACTCCATCATTTCTGAGTACAAGTATGCTGCTTCGGACGGTTCCTCTTTGATGTATCTAAAATCCAAAGTGAATACAGAAAAAGGCAGAGATGAGTACAGAGATGAGTGCTGACCAGCCGTGGGACAGGGCTGAGGATGGAATGGAGTCAAGATGGGAATAAGGGAAGTATATTGATATGCTCATCCTTCCCTAATCTCCTAATCCAAACAATTAAAACCCAGTAGGAATTTCCTGTTATAATTTGTTAATTCATTCAGTTATTTATTCTACAATCTTTAGAGAATACCTATTATGTACTATGGTTTGTTAAGCTCTCATCTAAGGAAATACATCATTCCTTTTCCATTTTACAAATGAGAAGAAAAACAAAATGCAGGCAACAAAAATAGAACAAAAATGTTTTCATTAATAGAGAGGGAGAGAGACAGAGACAGGAGACAGGGAGAGAGGAAGAAAGGGAAAGGAAAGAAAGAGAGAGAAAGAGAGAATGTCATCTTAACATGAAAAATATATTTAACTCCATAGGCTTATGGGTGCTAAAGACTTAATAGTTGTGCAGTCTAGGATACATTAACTAAATAGAGCATTATGTGCTTAGTCAGTCACGTCTGACTCTTTTGCAACCCCATGGACTGTGGCCTGCCAGACTCTGTCCATGGGATTCTCCAGGCAAGAACACTGGAGCAGGAAGCCATTTCCTACTCCAGGGGATATTCCCAAACCAGAGATCAAACTCTTAAAATGTGATGAAAAGCATAAATAATGTGAAAGTACTTATAATATCATAGAAAAATTTAAAAGATATAACAAAGTACAAATATATATTAGAAGATATATAAAGGCAAAGGAAATTCATCAAACTATTAACACCAGATATGTTTAGGTTAGTAGCCCTATGGACATCCTTCTTTCTCTTTTTCTTCCTATTTTTATGTGTTTCCAAGTTTCCTTTTATGGAAACAAAATGTATGTACTAGAAAGTGTCTAAATTTGGCTGCTTTTAAAGTCTCCATATACTAGTACATGTTCCTTTTGAATTTTTGTTACTGCTCTTTATAAATAACAGTTACACATTCTAGACTGGGTTTCCTCTAGCTTTTTAACCAACGAATACATATCTGTCTACCTATTGCATGTGTCCTTGTAAATCATTAAATTGTCATCTCATAACTATTACATAATAGGAGAGGGAGCCACAGTTCTACAAAGGTTATAAGATTGTGATGCAGTAAGATTTGTTTTATGTATGTGGTGTTACTCTATGTTATTTGGAAATTATAATTTTAAAAAAGATTACCTAACAGCACAACATAAATTCTTTGAGTGGCTTTGAGGTTGACTATTATTCATGTGTGTTAATGTGTGGATTTAATATGAATGGAATATTCAGAAGCATGCTTTCCAATAAATATTTAAAATTTTGACATATAGTAGAAGTTGAAGATAACCATATTTGGTTCAAGACTCAGTGACTATTTGTCCTTCATTGACTATTCTGAGTATTAATTTCAACATTAAATTAATGGAAACTCATTTATTTATTCTGGGTGAAGAATTGGTGGTCAAAATTAAGATGATTTGAGCTACCTATCAAAAATATTTTTAAAGTGGCAGAGAGATTTATAAAATATAAATAGAACAAAATATTTCAAATACTTGAGAAATTATCATTTGTATATATTTTATGGATTCTATTTGCTGACAAAGGTCTGTCAAGTCAAAGCTATGGTTTTTCCAGTAGTCATATATAGATGTGAGAGTTGGAACATAAAAAAAGCTGAGCACCGAAGAATTGATGCTTTTGAACTGTGGTGTTGGGGAAGACTCTTGAGAGTCTCTTGGACTGCAAGGAGATCCAACCAGTCAATCCTAAAGGAAATCAGTCCTAAATATTTTTTGGAAGGATTGATGTTGAAGCTGAAACTCTAATACTTTGGCCACCTGATGTGAAGAACTGACTCACTGGAAAAGACCCTGATGCTGGGAAAGATTGAAGGCAGGAGGAGAAGGGGATGACAGAGGATGAGATGGTTGGATGGCATCACTGACTTGATGGACATGAGTTTGAGCAAGTTCTGGGAGTTGGTGATGGACAGGGAAGCCTGGTGTGCTACCGTCCACTGGGTCACAAAGAGTCAGACATGACTGAGTGACTGAACTGACCTGAACTATGGATTCTATTTATAGCCCCACCCACCATAGCTAGGGCCTAGTAAACATCTCTAAAGTAAGTTTAATTTACATTGTTTTTATCTTAGTTTGATTCAGCAGAGCTATATTAATATAGCAGAATAACAACATTCAAGATAGAGGTGCTGATACTCCATTGTATGTACGTGAGTGTGCAAGTGTGGTTGTGTGTTTGAGAAAGTGTGTACACCTTTCCATGACATATGACAAAGCATACATCTCTGAGGGTAGCTTGGGAGAACTCTAATCTCCTTTTCTCATTTCCAGCAAACTCTTTTCTATGCTTTTCACATGCAACATGGATGTTTACTTAATTGTTTGAGAAAGTCTATGCAAATTCAGATTCATAATTCATCTCACCTCTTTCTCAAACTAGATGACCAATTCTAAGACTTAGAAATATCATGTAAGTGAAAATTCTGGAGCTGCCCTCGCAGGGCAATCAAGGGGCTCTGAAGACTCCCCCTGCCTTTGCTTCTATTATCTTCCTAGATATAAGGTAGAATTTTAGCATATTCCATGGATACATTTTTTCTTTGTTTTAAATTGAATTATAGTTGATTTACAATGTTGTGTTAGTTTCAGGTGTACAGGATACACACACACACATATATTCTTTTTTCAGATTTTTTTCCCTTAACATGTTGTTACAAAATTTTGAGTATAGTTCCTTGTGCTGTACAGTAGGTGCTTGTTGGTTATCTATTTTACATTTGGTAGAGAGTATATGTTAAACCCCAACTCCTAAGTTATCCTAAACCCCAACTCCCTATTTTCTCCTTTGGTAACAGTAACTGTTTTTTACATCTGTGGGTCTATTAGCATTTTGTATTAATAAACAAGTTCATTTTATCATTTTTTAAAGCTTCACATATAAGTGATACCATATGATATTTGCTTTTCTCTGTCTGGCTTACTTCAGTTAGCATAATGATCTTGAGGTCCATCTGTGTTGCTGAAATGACATTATTTCAGAATGATCATCATCAAAAAGTCTACAAATAATGAATACTGGAGAAGATGTGGAGAAAAGGGAACTCTGCCATACTCTTGGCAGTAATGTAAACTGGTGCAGCCATCATGGATGACAGTATGGAGGCTCCTTAAAAAAACTAAAAATAGAGCTACATATGATCTTGCAATCCCATTCCTGGGCATATATCTTCAGGAAACCATATTTTAAAAAGATATATGCACGCCAATATTTATTGTAGCACTATTTACAATAGCCAAGACATGGAAGCAATCACAGCCACATTTTTGTATGGATATGCATTCCACTCCTAAACTGTAGTTGTGAAAGAAATCAAATTAAATCTCACTCTGATCTTCCATCTTGCCAGAACAGCAGAAAGTCAATATAAAACACTATTGTTGTGGGAAGGAGGTGGGGGAGTTGTCATTTCTCAGAATCCCACAAAAATTCAAGAAACTTATATAATGCCTCAGAAATGAAAGAGGGCACTTCAGTTCAAAAAGTTTTCCATTGATTTCATTCATTCAACAAATACTGAAAACTTACTAACAGACAGGCATTGTTCCAGGCACTAAAGACACATCAGTGAGGTAGGCACCACCATCTAGACGCCCTTGGTCCTTTCCAGGCAGGTAGCTCTGTGGCTCCAATGCAGGTGGGTTTGCTGATGCTGGGTGACCAGAAGCCAAGGTCCAGCTCCTGTAAGTCTGCTTTTGAAGCATCCTCCACTAAGGCCTTGTTTGCTCCAGATATTACTTTCACCCTCTCTCTTATTCATCTTTTCTCTCTTCCTCCTCCTCATTCTATACCAAACACGCTCTTGCCAACTCTTCCTCTGGTACGTTTCCAAAGCTCAGAAAACAGATTATCTGTAAGCAACATCTGCTTTTTGTCCTCTAACACAAACCTCCTCTCTAGCAAGCTGGCACAAAATTCTGGCTTGGAAGAAAGGGTACAGTGGGAAGATAAGGAAGGAGAAAGAAACATCAGCTTATATGACAATTACAAACACTGAGGGAAGTGTGGCGGGGTCTTAGAGAGGCCTTACTTTCCCAAAACCTGTTCACCTTTGGCTTTCCAGAAATATTTTCTTTTTACAAGTTCAATCTGGCCCTTTATGAAATTGAGTTTATGTTTGCAAGCAGTGAAAGGATTTAAGGTCAAGTCTCAAGAATTTTATCTGTGTTCTAATATTAGTGTGATTCTAAATCTTATCTCTGTAATCTGATCTAAACAAAAAAATAGATGAACCAGAAATATTCTGGACTTTTAAAAGTCTATTTTTCCTATTGAAGCTTCCTATATCCTTTATTCTTTACGAATTCTCTATAACCTAGACCTATTTAATGCAATTATTAGGGATCAAAACAACTAAATGTAAGAGAACAACATTCATAGTTACTCCTGCAAAAAAAAAAAAAGACATCATATCTACTTCATTTCCATCTCAGGTAGGGGATATTCAGTCACTGAGTGAAAGGAAAATCAAACACATCAGAGGAAATTTTAAGAATGCATGATACTCAAGGCAGTCTCTGATAGTTTAGCTCTTAGAGAATCAAAAGCTAAACTTTGGGGTTTTGAGGCCAGCACTTATTTGAAAGTCTAGACATCAATGAGCTGATGTGAGAAGGAATATAATTTGGCCTTGGAATGGAATAAATAGCAGTGCAAATAAATGAAGAGGCATAAACTCTATAATTTGCCCAATTTTCTAAATCATTTTCACAGCTACTTTCATGGAATATATAATACCTTTTAACTTTGACTTTGGACAGCTTTGGCATTTCTGAACTTTAGGGTGATTACTGATTACTCAAATCCTAAATTACATATATTCTCTTGTATTTATCTTTTTTTTGCCAGTTTCTGGTTCAGAAGAAAGCCTTGTACAGAGAGTAGATATCTCTTTCTGGAAAACAATGTGTTCTTGCCCTTTCTCTACTCCCTGCCACCCTGACCTGAAACACTTCCTTGTCTTCTTACCTGTCTGTGCCCCCATACAATCCCCTTCCCTGCAATCCTCGGCAGGAACCCATATTTCATTTCCAGTACTACACACTGTGAGAGTAATATATATGAAAATGAAACAAAAATTCCTTTAATGCATTCTGGCTAAGAGATTCGGTAAGTTCAAAGATTTATTACCCTGGAAGGCAAATGCTTAAGAGTTTTCTTTTCAAATAAAATTTCTATGGAAATCATGTATTTGCTTTGGAATTATTTGTATGCTAATCACTTACATCTATCTGGATGTGAGCGTTGAGAAGAAAACCTACAACTCTGTCTCGGCCATGGTGGTGAACAGAAAAAGATGGGGTGGAGTGGCTGATTTGATCTTCTGTAAATTTAGCAGTAGCATAGGTGTTCCAGATCAGGGGTAGTGGTCACTTTACTACCAGTGAAGTACTTCTGAGACTCAGTTTTTGCTGGAATCTGGCTTATGGAGTATTTAAGTAATACTACTTGAAACTTTACATTTCTAAAGAAGTTAACAGTATTTCTTCTTCCTCAGATCCTTTGTAGAAAGTTAGAAAGAAAAAATCAGAGGATGAGAGGAGAGAAAGAGGAATAAGTGTGATTAAACACATACTATACAATGAAATTTTCTAGGTATTTTCATAAGGCATCAATGCATAAATATGTATAATTTGAAGTTATATTTATGATATTACTTACATTTTTGGAAGCTTATTTTGACTCTGAAAGCCTACAATTTCACATAAGAGCCTGAAATATTAATTGACATGCATAAGCATATTAATCAACCTCTGTGTCAAAATGACCTAGAGTAAATACAGTGAAGCTAAAGTGGATCAGATTTTTCTTTTCAAAATCATTCTCAATAATTAAAAACATCCACTTCTCAAAGTAAAAGAAAATCTAATTCTTTATCAAAATATAAATGCGTGTCATAAGCTCTGCATCTAAAACATAAAAAGCAAGCTTTTGGGTTTTTTAAATTAAAATAATAAAACTATATATTGAGTTCTGATTATACTGAGGTCTGTACCAATCTTCCCTTCATTGTTACAGCCTAAGAGAGATACAGTTTCCTTCACTTTACAAGGAGGTGCCAGAAATATCTAAGGTCTCATGAATATTATTTAACAGTCAGTCTATAGTCCTAGCCTAGGGCCACACAACTTTAAAGACTTTTTTTTTTCTTTCTAAAAAATATATATTTTCAATTGGAGGATAATTGCATTATAATATTTTGTTGGCTTCTGCCATACAACAATGTGAATCAGCCACAAATAGACATATGTCCCCTCCCTCCTGAGCCCACCCCATGCCACCCCTCTGGGTTGTCTTAGAGCTTCCTGTGAACACGCAGCAGCTTCCCCCTGGACGTCTGTTTTACACATGGTAGTGTATATGTCATGGTAGTAGCCTTTTACACAAGGTAGTAGCATATATCAATGTCACTCTCTCAATTTGTCCCACCCTCTTCTTCCCCCATATAAAGATTCCTTTAAAACAAAAAAACAAACAAACAAACAAAAACTAGGAATAAAACTACCATATGGCCCAGCAATCCCACTACTGGGTGTATATCCTGAGAAAATCATAACTGAAAAAGACACATGTACCCCAGTGTTCATAGCAGCTCTATTTATAATAGCTAGGACATGAAAGCAACCTACATGTCAATCAGCAGATGAATGGATAAGAAGTTGTGGTACATATATACAACGGAGTATTGCTCAGCCACAGAAGGAGTGCATTTAAGTCAGTTCTGGTGAGCTACATTTGTTATAGAGAGTGAAGTAAGTCAGAAAGAGGAAAAACAGGTTTTGTATCTTGATGCATATATACAGAATCTGGAAAAATGGTACCGATGAGCCTATTTGCCAGGTAGGAATAGAGATGGAGACACAGAGAACAGACTTTGGCCACATTCTCACTTTAGGCATCTTACAGCTTTTTTTTTTTTTTTTTTGGGAAACATATTGTGAAGTGTATTTATTAAAATCTTAATGTAAATGCAGTCTGATTCCTAGGACAAATTCTAGTTAGTATTATACAGTTTACATGTACTGGATTTCATTTACTTTTAGTAAATATATTCTTAAAATTTTAATTATTTTTTTTAATTTTTTATTTTTTTACTTTATTCTACTTTACAATACTGTATTGGTTTTGCCATACATCGACATGAATCCACCATAGGTGTATACGAGCTCTCAATCCTGAATCCCCCTCCCACCTCCCACCCCACCTTGTCTCTCTGGATCATCCCCGTGCACCAGCCCCAAGGATCCTGCATCCTGCATCGAACATAGACCGGCGCCTCGTTTCTTACATGATAGTATACATGCTTCACTGCCATTCTCCCAAATCGTCCCACCCTCTCCCTCTCCCTCAAAGGCCAAAAGTCTGTTCTATACGTCTGTGTCTCTTTTGTTGTCTCACATACAGGGTCATCATTACTATCTTTCTAAATTCCATATATATGTGTCAGTATACTATATTGGTGTTTTTCTTTCTGGCTTACTTCACTCTGTATAATAGGCTCTTACAGCTTTGGTATGAACATAGCATTGAGGCCAGAAATGAAAGAATGATATTTGAAAGGTAGAGCATCTCTTTCAAAGCAGTGATATTTGAAAGAGGAATCTTGTGGCTATGTCAGTAAGATTGAACTCATCACAGTTCAAGTTCAAGCTAAGGGAGTACTCAGGAGCAGTTCAGCTCTCCAAACCCAGACAAAACCACTGAAGTAGACTAAGAGGCAAAGTGAAGGCAGTGAGGGCAAGTGACTCCAGGAGATGAGACATTTCCACCTGACTTCTGAGCATGTCAGGAACATAAGAAAGTAAAATTAATTTATTTCAAAAACAGGTATTGAGTGTATCCTATCTGCCAGGGATACAGAGATGAGTCTTATGGGGAAAAGCAGACAGCATGTCAGTTAGGACTCCATTGGTTGCAGATTATGGAATACCTAACCCAAATTAGTCCAAGCAAAGAGACTACATTAAAATCTTAACTGAGATCATCCAGATGTTCAAGAGGCCATCTGGTTTCAGACATGGCTTCATTTGGGGCTCAAACAATGTCATCAGATGTTTTACTATCCCCAGTGATTTCAGGCTTATATTTGCCTTTACTTTGTCCCACAGGTGAGAGGTTGATAGAAACCAAATAATCTCATGAAAGTGAAAGTGTTAGCCACTCAGCCATGTCTGACTCTTTGTGACCCCATGAACTGACATCCCCTAGGTTCTTCTTCCATGGGATTCTCCAGGCAAGAATATAAGAGTGAGTTGCCACTTCCTTCTCCAGGGGATGTCCAAGGGATCAAACCCTGGTCTGCTGCATTGCAGGCAGATTCTTTATCATCTGAGCCACAGGGAAGCCCAAATAACCTCATAGGAGGACAAAAGTACTGGAATTAAAACTTATTAGCTCTGATTTACCTGGCTTGGGTGTACTCAAGCATGAAGCAGTCACAATGGTTAAACAGATGGAATGGATCCATTGGCTTAGCCAAGGGGTGAGCTTAGCAAAGGAGGTAAGGAGGTAGAGACTAGATAAACCCAAACTGGAATCTTAATGTCACAGGCAGAGAGAATGAACCTTAAGTGACAAAACAAATGTTTGCCACCCATATACAAGTAAATATTTCAATGTGATGAGTCATCTAATAGAATTACAATGGAGTAAAATCAGGAAGTTTCTAACTTGATTAAATATAATATTTGAGCTAAGCCTTGAAGAAAGGTGGAAATGAGGAAAATGGAGAGAAAAGGAAAAGCTGTAGCAGTGAGTTAAGATAAAAATCAGGGTAGTTGTTTGGAATGGTGAAGAATGTGACGGGAAAACCAAATGTTAAGATTTTGAGAAGCAGAGGGAAAGAGTGGGGATGACTGTGCAATAAGCAACCTTATGGTCACTTCATAGGGAGGATCCTGGCTCTGAGCTTCAATTACTGAGTGAAGTGGTTCACTGAAGGTTTTCAAACAGTGCTTCAAGACAAGAGTTGGCAAGCTTTTTGTGTAGAGGGTCAGTTAGTGACTATACTAGGGTTTTTGTTTTTTGTTTTTATGCCATATGTTGTCTACTACTCATCATAGCCATTGTCATGTGGAAGCAGCCGCAGGCAATACATAAATAAATGAGTATGACTATATGCCAAGAAAACTGGACTTACGGACACTGAAATTTGTATTCCATATAATTTTTACATTAAAGGAAGGAAATATTATTCTTTAACTAAATGTTTTTCAATCAATGAAACATGTTAAAGTCTTAGCTTAGGATGGTTAAAAAAAAAAAAAACTAAAAAGAGGTGGGTGGGCCAGGTTTGGCCTGTATAGCTGATCATTGTTTCACTGACTCCTACTCTAAGATGATCAGTTCTACGTTTCTGGATTACCTAAGACACATATAAAATGAGCAGTAGATTAAAAAGAGAGGCAGCAAGCAGAGCTATTAGGAGACCATTGTACTAATCCAGATTGAAGTTGGTTCACTGTAAATGAGAAATTGAAAATCTTGAAATTTAAGGCTTCATACCCTAACGGAGGAGAACTGTGAACTAAGTGACGAGGTACCCTCTGTTATAGAGTTAGGCATATCAAAGAATTAACCTGGAGTAATTGGAGAAAGGGCCAGATGGAGGTTGGTGATTCAAGTTGGAAAAGAGGGAATAATATAAGCCTAGCGGGTAGAATGTATTTCCTGAGACTTGCAGGATGTGGCAGAGATGGTAGGTCAGTTCTGTTGTGGAAATACTGGAAGCGCAGGACCTCAAGGTATAGGGAAGCTATGGACAGCTCCACAGATGTTAGCATCAGTGGTTGAGCTTGGCATCTGGGAATGGATGCTGTTACAGGAGGATATGGTTTTGGACTATTCTTCAGTGGTCTGAAAAGAATCTCAAGTGGTGACTATTATGGAATGAGTACTCAAACTCTTCCCTCTTTTTGTAGATTTTATAAATCATCTGTTCTTTAATAATTTTAAGAGAAGAGGAAATGTTTTCTGGAAACAGACTAAGTTGGAATTTCTACTATCTGGGTAGGCATCTCTGCTTATTGATTCTAGTTAGTTGGAACAGACTATGAGATAAGCATATTTCATTCTTAACCAAGTAAAAAATCCCAGCTTTATATAGCATCTGTGAAGCATCCCTGCCATCTTGAAAATTTAGTCACTGTGTATGAAGTCAGAAAGGAAAGATTAGTTGACATAAATAATGACCCATCTTGGAAAAAGAAACTCTAAGCATGGGTCCTTTACCCTCTGAATCAAAATAGAATCCACCCAGGTGAAGTATAGTCTATGACTGAGGCATTCACCTGTGAAGCAGAGCACAGCGCTACAAAAAATATAGAGTTTCTTTGTAAGATAATTTATCAGGTAGAAAAGAATTTATGGACATGATGTAAGAGAACACTTGCTGTGGTACATTTGGAAATTTTACTCTATTTGTAGTATTCATTATTTGAGAGTTAAATTCAATAGGCTTTATATGAACAAATTCTTTCTGAGTTTTTTTCAAAGGGCCTATTTATTGAAGTATTGCTAATGGCCACTTAATCATTCAACTAAGACATGGATATAGTACTTTGGGAAGTAAAAGGTTTGTTCAAGGCTACTCTATTCATGAAAAAATGGAAAGCAAATGAAAATCTTCAGATTCTTAATTCAGCTCTCATCTTTACCATTATTATTGTGGCTCCTTGTTTTTTCTCACATAATTTATACTAACATAAGAAGAGGTGGCAAGAATACACAGAAGAACTGTACAAAAAAGATCTTCATGACCCAGATAATCACGATGATGTGATCACTAATCTAGAGCCAGACAACCTGGACTGTGAAGTCAAGTGGGCCTTAGAAAGCATCACTACGAACAAAGCTAGTGGAGGTGATGGAATTACAGTGGAGCTGTTTCAAATCCTGAAAGATGATGCTGTGAAAGTGCTGCACTCAATATGCCAGCAAATTTGGAAAACTCAGCAGTGGCCACAGAACTGGAAAAGGTCAGTTTTCATTCCAATCCCAAAGAAAGGCAATGCCAAAGAATGCTCAAACTATGGCACAATTGCACTCATCTCACATGCTAGTAGAGTAATGCTCAAAATTCTCCAAGCCAGACTTCAGCAATACNCATTGGGGTACATGTGTCTCTTTCAATTCTGGTTTCCTCGGTGTGTATGCCCAGCAGTGGGATTGCTGGGTCATAAGGCAGATCTATTTCCAGTTTTTTAAGGAATCTCCACAGTGTTCTCCATAGTGGCTGTACTAGTTTGCATTCCCACCAACAGGGTAAGAGGGTTCCCTTTTCTCCTCACCCTTTCCAGCGTTTATTTCTTGTAGACTTTTGGATCACTGCCATTCTGACTGGCATGAAATGATACCTCACTGTGGTTTTGATTTGCTAAATGCTGCTTTTAAATGGACTCTTTACTTTGTACTATTTTGAATATATGAGTGCCGTCCTAGGGATGTGAAGAGCCTCTACCAGCTAAGGTGGTGAATCAGCACACCCAACCATGTATGCAGAGAGGTCTGTTATTGTTAGTGTTGAACCAGGTTTCAACAGTCAGCAATAACCCTCCTAGAGATCATGTCAGCTTGTGTGCTATCAAATATTGAAATATGAGCAAACTCAAATAATATCAGTCATAAATACAATCAGTGAGATGAAAATGATTTCACTCAACTCCCTGAACAAAGACTGTATCACTGTCAAATTCAGTTGAGGCATATGCTTTGCAGGTTTCAAATAAAATTCCATTCACTCCACAGTAAAAAATAACACTTGAAGGACTTTCATGTTCATGGGGCAGAGTCATTTAAATTAAAGCAGCCAACAGTGAAAAGCATATGATCTAGCAAACGTCATTAAATTTGAAATCTTCATAGGATTCATCAGAACCTTCCAATTTCCTTTACAGTGCTGTATCAACTGATACTGAAAAATGCAGGAGAGAGAGTAACATAATCAAAGAGTATTATAAGGTCTATTAACTAAGTAACTCAGTCAGATCCACAGAAGGGTAACAGCTGTGGATGCTGAAACTCTTAATAAAGTAACCCTCCTCTCCCTATTTACAAAACCTCTCTGTCATCATGCCTGTTGTGTCTATCATTTGCACCTGGTATGAGGGTTCTTTGGTTCAACAACACATCACATTTCCATGCACTCAAGAGCCACGACATTGTAGAATCATTATTTCTAAATGCTGACTCTTTAGAATTCAAAGAAAAGACTCAGTACATATATTTAAATAGATAACAAACTACAAAGAAGTTTATTAACTGAAGATATGCATAACCTTAAAGTTTTTTTTAGTTCCTACTGCTTTTATTTTGACTGATGATGCTTAATTAATCAGTCATTATCATATCTCACTGTGATTTAGAATGTCAAAAGCATGTCTCTGCTCGGAATGAACCTGTCACTCAAATATATATAAATTTTTTAAATGTGTTTTCCTTCCTTAGATTTCTACATGATGATCGCAGTCTATTCAGAAAAAGTAAAGTAAATCTCTCTGTTTCTTTCTTCACATCTTCTCCTTTAGCAAAGCAATTACTTGGTTGAAGACTTGCAAAGTTCTCTGGACAATGAGGGACCTTTCAACTCAAATACAGACAATGGTCAAGAAATAGACACTGATCAACCATACAGTTTTGCACTTGATATTCAAGTTTCTAGGAGCTGATAAAAAAAGATAACGGAAAGAAAGGAAGATAATGAAGGCTGGGAGACAGGAAGATGGCTTACATACACCAATGGTACCTTCAGACTCCTAATTCAAATAGAAATGTTGTTCTTGATTGGACTCCCAAAGACATTTACTGCCCTCCAGTTATTCCCAGATTATATTCAGAAGAGGTGGCAAGAATACACAGAAAAACTATACAAAAAAGATTGTCATGACTCAGATAACCATGATGGTGTGATCACTCACCTAGAGCCAGACATCGTGGAATGTGAAGTCAAGAGGGCCTTAGGAAGCATCACTACAAAGAAAGCTAGTGGAGGTGATGGAATTCCAGCTGAGCTATTTCAAATCCTAAAAGATGATGCTTTAAAGTGCTTCACTCAATATGCCAGCAAATTTGGAAAACTCAGCAGTGGTCACAATTCTGGAAATAGTTTTCATTCCAATCTCAAAGAAAGGCAATGCTAAAGAATGTTCAAACTACCACACAATTGCATTCATTTCACACACTAGCAAAGTAATGTTGAAAATTTTCCAAGCTAGGTTTCAACAATACACGAACTGTGAACTTTCAGATGTTCAAGCTAGATTTAGAAAAGGCAGAGGAACCAGAGATCAAATTGCCAGCATTCTTTGATCATAGAAAAATAGAGAGAATTCCAGAAGAATATCTACTTCTGCTTCATTGACTATGCTAAAGCTTTTGACTGTGTGGATCACAACAAACTGTGGAAAATTCTTAAAATGATGGGAATACCAGACCACCTCACCTGTCTCCTGAGAAACCTGTATACAAGTCAAGAAGCAACAGTTAGAACTGGACATGGAACAAAGGACTGGTTCCAAATCAGGAAAGGAGTACGTCAAGGCTGTATACTGTCACCNTTCTTAAAATGATGGGAATACCAGACCACCTCACCTGTCTCCTGAGAAACCTGTATACAAGTCAAGAAGCAACAGTTAGAACTGGACATGGAACAAAGGACTGGTTCCAAATCAGGAAAGGAGTACGTCAAGGCTGTATACTGTCACCCTGCTTATTTTAACTTATATGCAGAGTACATCATGCAAAATGCAGGACTGGATGAAGCATAAGCTGGAATCAAGATTGCAGGGAGAAATATCAGCCACCTCAGATATGCAGATGACACCACCCTTAGGCAGAAAATGAAGAGGCACTAAAAAGCTTCGTGAGGAGAGTGAAAAAGCTGGCTTAAAACTCAGCATTCAAAGAACTAAGATCATTGCATCTGGTCCCATCGTTTCATGGCAAATAGATGGGGAAACAATGGAAAGAGTGACAGACTTTACTTTTGGGGCTCCAAAGTCACTGCAGATGGTGACTGCTGCCATGAAATTAAGACGTTTGTTTCTTGAAGGAAAAGCTATGACCAACCTAGACAGCATATTAAGAAGCAGAGACATTATTTTGCCAACAAAAGTCAAATAGTCAAAGCCATGGTTTTTCCAGTAGTCATGTATGAATGGAGAAGGCAATGGCAACCCACTCCAGTGTTCTTGCCTGGAGAATCCCAGGGATGGGGGANCACACTCCTCTAATCTACAAATAAAAAATGGTGCTAATCACTGTTATTGAGCCCTCTGACTGCTGTATGAGGTTTCTGCTATTGGCAACAAGTCTCTAAGGATCCCTTGCCTCTAGAAATAACCCTACAAAGTTCTGATGCTTCATCCCCCAAACAAAAATTTCTCTTTACTTTGAAATGCTTCTGTATGCTAATTTTTGCTGAGCTGAGCAGCGTGAATGTGTGTTGTAGATAAGGCCACTTCAGTCAGTAAAGGTGGCTAACACTTTTACTCATGCCAACAGAAGTCAAATAAATGGTTTTCAGAGACATGTTTACATTCTCTTTACATGAGTTCTTGTTTATCATTGACCAAGACTCTGGCAACTGGGAGCATATGACTGGTTCCCAGAAGGCCCTTGAATTCTATTCCGCTCCTAATTTTGACTTTGACATACTCAAAACTCAGATAAATACCAAGTAAGAAAGACACCACTGAAGTCATTAAGCTAAACCCATATCACAGAAGGACATGTGCACATATTACTAGAGTGCAAAGTATTTCTCTTAGCATGTTTTTGGAGTAAGAATCTCTCCTATTTAAAGCAAATGACCCAAGGAGTGCTTTATTTAGGAAATGTTCTACTCACGTTCAATGCATTGTTTATAAGTTTCTATTTTTTTATCCCACTTGTATAACTGACTATGGAAAATTGAAGGTGTGTTAGAGTTCACCAAAGAACAGAACCGATAGGAAATATACATATATAGACATATGCAAGAGGAGGGTTATTATTGGAATTGGCTCACACAATTATGGAAGCTGAGAAGTCCTACAATCTGTCATTTGCAAGCTGAAGAACCAGAAAAATCAGTGATGTAATTCAGTCTGAGTCCTAAGGCCTGAGAACTGGGGAAAATCAGTGATGTAGGTCCCTGTCTGAGTACAAAGGCTTTAAGAACAGGAGGGCCCCTGTCAAAGGTGGGGAGGATAAACATTTTTTCTCAAGCAAATAGAGCAATTTTATCCTTTCTCTGCTTTTTAAAAAAAAATCTGTTCAGCCCCTCAATGGACTGAATGATGTGCATTCACATAGGTGAGGATGGAATTTCTTTACTCAGTCTACTGACTCAAATGCTAATCTCTTCCAGAAACACCCTCCTATAGATACACCTAGAAATAAAGCTTTTACCAGCTATATGGGCATCACTAAGCCCAGTCAAATTGATGCATATCATAAGGTCAGTGGTGGAAGCTATGGATTAGCTCAGCTGAAATAATTTCCAACCCATAAGAGCATGGGGAAAAACACACATTTCTTAGACAACCTCATAGCTAGGACTTTTCACATGACTTCCGTTTCACCAAGGACATGTCTTCATCCAATACTAAGTCAGATGGAATTCTCTGGGAAGAGAACCAGGGTGCAAGGCAGTCAGGTTTCAGGCACAGATTGTGGCAGAAGTGACTGGTTCTGGACCCAACAGCTCTCAGGACACCTTCCCAGTTTAGCAGACAACGTGCTACCTAGCAATCCTACCGAAGCGAAGGTAACTTTTCTGATTATAGAAGGAAAACTGTTCTGCAGATTGGGGCTGTCCTCTGTGTGTTCAGCATGCAGCCTGTTCCTTCAGGCCAGCTAAAGAAATTATAAGCACCCGGTTTCCTGAAATAAACCCCTTTCACTGAAATAAACCTGTAAGCTGAGGGATCCTATTACCTGTGATTGAAACTTAAAGAAGAGTCAAGACAAAAGAAACTTAAAAGCCAAGAGGAAAGTAAATTAAACGAGAGCCTTAAATATTTGTTGACTGTTCATTTCCCATTTATTGTTCTAACTTAATTTCAATTTCTAGAACAACATTGTGGAGTAGGTATTATAATTTTACAGAAAAGGAAATAAAGAGGTGAAGACATTCACAAAGAGGTGAAGAAATTTACCTTGGGTCACATAGTGTAAAAAGAATAAAGTCATGATTTGAAGCCAGCTCTGTGTTATATTAAGTCTCATGAGCACAGTCACTGAGATGTTAAGCCTCCCCAGTGAAAAGGAAAGCTGAGTCACTCTCAGCAACTTGGCAGGTTGTGATTGAGGGCAATTTTGTCAAGATCAAGATATAAAAATTTATTATACTCTTGAATACTATCTCAGATTCATTATTACTGATCAGTATCTGTATTTTTTAAATGTTACACATTTCCTTATTCTTAGGTAGGAAGTGACTGGTGACTATGGGTGGACTATTTATGAGTTAACCCATTGATGGCTTGTGTTTAAGAGCTAGATTGATGGATCATTTCTGAGTTCTGCTAGTATATTTATGTTCAGCTTGTGGTTTTGTTGCCCATCAAATAAGACTTTAGCCTGCTCAGAAGATAAGGCTCAATTGTACTTAAGTGACCAACCATTCCAATTGCCCATGACTGTCTTAGTGTTAAAACCAAAAGTCCACTATCCTGGGAAATCTTTTGGTGTCAAGCAAATGAGGATGTTCGGTCATCCTCTTTAGACCCTCCCTTCTCAGTTTGTTCTATCTGCCCACTCCTAACAGCTTTGATGTACAGAAAGTCCATCAGAACCAAGTTTTTCTATAGCCACTAGGTTTTTCAGAGAGCAAACACCTGTCATCTCTGTCTTCTCATGAGCCTGTTCCCTGGAGCAGTGATCTATGATCTATGCTTTTCTTCCTTTCCCAGAGAATCAAACAGCCCACCCTAGCCTTGACTGCCTGGTTCTTCCTTGAGGCACAAATGGCACAAAGTACCCTTCAAAGCACAAATAACTGAGACAGGCAGAGAGTTCACTTTTGGTAGCAAGGCAACCACTGCTGGCTGCTTTTGAGGTTGCCTGTTACTGTAAAAGTTATTTTGCATAAACTTATTTGTTAACTGGCCTAGAATCTTACAGTCCCCTGCAAGTCTTGCTTTCTTACAGATTTTTTTCCCTCTCAGGAATCTTTATGATCCAAAAGAGATTTGAAGATATCACATGAGTAATAGGAAATAGGAAATACCTTTTAACACACTTCTAAGTGGTTGAGAATGTCCATGCATTCTCAGGCTAAATTACTGGAGGTGATTTCTTATCCCTTTGACTACTAAATGACAGAACAAAACCACACTCAAATATTATTTCCCACCCATTCAAGATAAAAGCTCACTCTCCATCCCATTTAGCCACGTAGAGGCATCACAATGACAGTTGAAGATTACTAGAGGAAGTGTTTAGTGATTACCCACCCATTCTCACTTCCAAACAAAAGGAAATTACTGGCCTTCATAATTTGCTGTCTACTGTTAGTTTATTTCAGCTCAGTTCAGTTCAGCCACTCAGTCGTGTCCGACTCTTTACGACCTCATGGACTTCAGCACTCCAGGCCTCCCTGTCCGTCACCAACTGCTGGAGTTTACTCAAACTCATGTCCATTGAGTTGGTGATGCCATCCAACCATCTCATTCTCTGTCATCCTCTTCTCCTCCCACCTTCAATCTTTCCCAGCATCAGGGTCTTTTGCAATGATTCAGTTCTTCACATCAGGTCGCCAAAATTTTAGAGTTTCAGCTTCAGCATCAGTCCTTCCAATGAATATTCGGACTGATTTCCTTTAGGTTGGACTGGTTGGATCTCCTTGCATTGCAAGAGACTCTCAAGAGTCTTCTCCAACACCACAGTTCAAAAGCATCAATCCTACAGTGCTCAGCTTTTTTTATGGTCCAACTCTCACATCCATAAATGACCGCTGGGAAAACCATAGCCTTGACTAGATGGATCTTTGTTCACAAAGTAATATCTCTGCTTTTTAATATAATGTCTAGGTNTTGCTGCTTATATTTGACCAATATTTGACACATTCTCTAAACTAAAGGCTCTGGGGAACAGAGATTTGCTGTGAGTAACACCTTTAGAACTTACAAGTGAACATCACTGTCTGAATCTGGAGCTCTGATTAGACCACTTGAATCCTGGCCCATGCTGACAAGGGTCTCAGAAGGAAAGCCCATGGGGGAAACAATGGCTTTCACTTTCCTAGAGAAACTATCAGGAGGGGGAAATAGATGAAACCAGTGAAGAAGGAGAGGTTATTTCATGGGCAAGCTTCTTCTAGGCTATTGCGAACAAGAACCAGCTCAAACGTTTTTTGCAAATGAGTTGGCAATGTCTCTTTAAAGCCAATTACACTTACTTCAGATTGAAAATGATTGTGAACCGTGTTGTTCTTCTTTTAAACCAGGGGTTTGAGATTCATTTGTGAGAAATCAATGCAACCACATTTATCCTTGGCCTAGTATTGAAAAAAAAAAAGTAGTTACAGTAAAAATGATTCTAGTCTTTTGAAGCTGTGGGTAATGTGAGTGATACTGACTGAATGGAAATTTCAGGTTAAGTGTATGAAATGGGAATTCAATAATGATGTGGAATTTGGGTAGGGAGGGTGGTAGTGGATTTAATCTAAAGACTCATAGGTAATTTATGTGCAAAAAGATATCATTGTGTTCCAGTAAGTGATGTGACCCTGAAATGTTCATGGAGTGGGCACCATCACACTGTCACAGCCCAGCACATTTTCAGCACTGGTTAAATATATCCTGGGGACGAAATAGAATAAGGCCAGCATTGATGACAGCAAGCCTGGCAAAAATCAGCCCCGGCAGAGCAATCCCCTTCTGTTTTCTTACTTTTAAGAAAGGGCTTCAAGCGTTCATTTGAAATTTGTCTCTTAATCTGTTTTCCATTGATGGCAGCAACTGAGAAAAGTTTTCAGCCAGAAAAAGTCAAGTTAAGTCAAACCATTCTTGTGCACAGCAAGCATACAAATTGGCTATTTTTAAAAANGTGTGGAGAATTTTGAGTATTATTTTAATAGCATGTGAAATGAATGCAGTTGTGCAGTAGTTTGAGCGTTCTTTGGCACTGCCTTTTTTGGGGTTGGAATGAAAACTAACCTTTCAAGGCCCGTGGCCACTGTTGAGTTTTCCAAATTTGCTGGCATATTGAGTGCAACACTTTAAAGCATCATCTTTTAGGATTTGAAATAACTCAACTGGAATTCCATTACCTCCACTAACTATTCATTGTAATGCTTCCTAAGGCCCACTTTACTTCTCATTCCAGGATGTCTGGCTCTAGGTTAGTGATCACACCATCGTAATTACAGTTCTTCTGTGTATTCTTGCCACCTCTTAATATCTTCAGCTTCTGTTAGGTCCATACCATTTCTGTCCTTTACTGTGGCCATCTTTGCATGAAGTGTTCCCTTGGTATCTCTAATTTTCTTGAAGAGATCTCTAGTCTTTCCCAATTTACAGTTATCAAATGGGAGAGGGGGATGGTAAATTAGGAGTTTGGGATTAAAATAGGCACAGTACTATATATAAAATATATAACCAACAAGGACCAACACTATACCACAGGGAACTCTACTCAATATCTTATAATAACCTATAATGGAAAAGAATCTAAAAAGAAATTTTATATATATATATATATATATACTGTCAACTAGAAATTGGCATTTACCAAGAACACTGCCAAGGACTGAACAACAGAGGCGTTTGTCATCTGCCTCTGTGGAGACTGAAATTGGAGAAAGAAATGGAAACCCACTCCAGTATTCTTGTCTGGAGAATCCCATGGAGGGAGGAGCCTGGTAGGCTACAGTCCACAGGGTCACAGAGAGTCAGACAGGACTGAGCTACTTCACTTTCACTTTCTAGGGAGACTGAACCCCGTGCTGCTATAGCTGCTGAACTTCAGCCACCCCTGAGGGAGTTCAGGGTGGAGTGAGGCACTCTGTGCTCCAGGGAATCTGGTGGCACAGGTCTTTAGGTAGTTGGATGTTTTTAGGAACAGATATTATGATCTCAATCCTTGCATCTCCTCATATCTAGAGAAGCATTAAATCCCTTCATGGTGATGTCAGATCCTTATGACTAACAAAAAGTCTTTTGTAAAATGAATGCTTCATGGTATTGAAGTCCCCCTTCACCAAAACCTTATATATTGTCTTTCCCCCACTTCCGCTTTGGAGCAGTCTCTGAGAGCTATCTGAGATGCTGCCTCCCAGGCTGCAGTCCTCATTTTGCCCCAAATAAAACTTAACTTACAACTCTCAANCGAAGAGAGCCATTTTCTCTGGAACATCTGTCTGTGCCTCTAAGGCTGTAGACATGACACATCTCTGTAGAAAATTTTCTTTTTGCTTCTGCGGCCTTTTGTGGATCAAGTGTCTGCCTGTGGTTCTGGTGTCCCTGCAGGTGCCATGGAAGAGCCTTCTGAGTCACTGTGATCCTTAAACTGCTATCTCCTGCGAAAGGTCTTTCCTTGCTACTGTGACCGTGATGGATTTCTGCCCTGGAACATCTGCATGCGTCAGTGATCTTTTGGGATTTATCAGGGAACCGTGGTATCCTGCAGCAGTCTAGGAGCATTGCCTGGCAATGGAGCTATCAGTTCACTCTGGAATGACCCTGGGCAAACCTTGCAGGAAGCAGATGCTCAGCCACACTGGTCACCTGGGTGCCCTAGTCCATCCTCTCTGCAGCCTTGCCTGCAGAGAATTTAGTAACAATACTGAAACTTTTAAAATATTAATCTGGCTTTGTATTAGTTTGCTAGAGCTGCCATAACAAATACCATGGATTGGGTGGCTTAACAACGAAGTTAATTTCTCATGGTGCTAGAGGCTGGAAGTCAAGGACCAAGATGTTGCCTGGGTTGGTGGCTCTGAGACCTNACAGTCCACGGGGTCACAGAGAGTCAGACAGGACTGAGCTACTTCACTTTCACTTTCTAGGGAGACTGAACCCCATGCTGCTATAGCTGCTGAACTTCAGCCACCCCTGAGGGAGTTCAGGGTGGAGTGAGGCACTCTGTGCTCCAGGGAATCTGGTGGCACAGGTCTTTAGGTAGTTGGATGTTTTTAGGAACAGATATTATGATCTCAATCCTTGCATCTCCTCATATCTAGAGAAGCATTAAATCCCTTCATGGTGATGTCAGATCCTTATGACTAACAAAAAGTCTTTTGTAAAATGAATGCTTCATGGTATTGAAGTCCCCCTTCACCAAAACCTTATATATTGTCTTTCCCCCACTTCCGCTTTGGAGCAGTCTCTGAGAGCTATCTGAGATGCTGCCTCCCAGGCTGCAGTCCTCATTTTGCCCCAAATAAAACTTAACTTACAACTCTCAAGTTGTACATCATTTTTTTAGCCATCAACACACACACACATATATACGTATATGTATATGAATATGTACACACACATATATATGTAGAACCAAATCACTCTGCTATACACCTGAAACTAATAACATTGTAAATCAACTATATTTCAGTAAAATGTAGAAATAAATAAGCACTCATAATTATTTCCCAATCCCTGTCTGTTCTATTGCCACCATTAGAGTGTTCACTCTCCTGCTCTTTGCTGATACAAATCAACTCAGCTAATTACTGTCATGACTGCCATGACTATTACCACCACTCCTGCTCCTACTGCTACCAGTGCTACTGCTATTATTGCTACTGCTGCTAAGACAGGGACTATGACAGCAACGACTCCTTCAAAATCATTAATCATTAATTATCTCTGCATCACTAACAAGTGCCTTGGATGAGCTTGACTCTGCTCTGAACACTTTACAGTAATTGTCTCATTTGAATCTTTATCGCAGCTCCATGACTGACTGTTATTTCTGTTTCAATGGATGAAGAAATCGAGGTGCGAGATATTAAATAACTTTGTCCAAAGTCACAAAGAAAATAGGTGATGGGAATTAATATGAACTTAGGTGTTTGGGGCTTTAAAATTCGCATGCTTAAAAATTCTGATGTTGCTCTGCCCAGGGAAATCATTCTTAATAATTTCAGTTGTACTAATTTAATACTTTTTTCTCTATGACCTTAGTTTCTGTAGCATTCATATAAACAATGATGGTATGTTTTAATTCTGTTATTTTACTGAATGGCATGCGAATATATTTTCATTCATTGAAATAGTAAGAAGTGTATTTCTCTACTTCTGAGTCAATGATAAGCATATAGATGAAGCTGAATAAACAGGACTTCAATAGACTATTGAATCTCTATGGTTACTTTAACAAAGTAGCCAGATTACTTCTAACAACACCCTTTGAATTTAAAAGTATAAGATCTGGTGTCAAATAAATGAAAAGACAATGACTTGTTACAAATAATATATACCATTCTGTGGGCTCAATGAAATAATTGATATAATATGATTCTAGACTTAAATGTCTATATTTTACAAATAATATAAATTTCAAAGCATGTTACAACAAAACATTAGGGCTATTAAGACCCTTACTAAAGCACTGAAGTAAAATTGCTCAGACGTGTCTGACTCTTTGTGACTCCATGGACTGTAGCCTGCCAGGCAGGAGACATGAGAAACACAAGTTTGATTGTTGGGTGGGGAAGATCCCCTGGAAGAGGAAATGACAACCCACTCCAGTATTCTTGCCTGGACAATTCCATGGACAGAGGAGCCTGGTAGGCTACAGTCCATGGGGTCACATAGATCAGACACGACTGAAGCGACTTGCACGCCCTATGACTTCATTATTAGCTGATCGGCCACTTTCCTGCAGTACTTCCTTTCTCCAAATACCCAGCCCTGAGTTAATCTTCAGCAAATTGTTTTTAGCCAATGACTCAGTTTTCAGTTCTTCTCCCTTCTATTAATTACCACTCTTCAGTTTGACTGTTAAACGCATACTGAATGCCTCTCTGTATAGAGCATTTTAACTATTTAACTTCTGACATTGTAGAAAGAGACAGGTGAGGAAGAAAAACACAATGTGATAAAGGAAGTAGTGTTATTTTACTTAATAGTCACCATAGGAACAGAACATAGGGAACATATCCTTTTTTACAGGGATCGTTAAACATCATGATGCTTAGGGAAAAATAATACACTGGCTCCAACATATGAAAAGACAACTAAAATGCATGAATATTTATTTAAATCCCTATAGAATATACCATTATGTCACGATAGTTTAGTGAAAGTTTATGATGTTTTGAATAATACTGCCTGGGGCTTATATCCTGGTTCTGTTATTTACCAGTTATGTGACCTGGGCAAGTTGCTTAATCATTTTTTTCCTTGCTTATGGAACATGGGTAATCCTTACATATAGGATGGCTGTGACAACGAAACAGACATAAAGTGTTCTGACTGTGGCCACTAGCCAGTAAATCCAAAAAGGTAACTATTATTAAATCATGTCAGCTTTTCAGGATGTGGATGGGTTTTAGTGTTTGTTTACCATGTGGGGTGTGATCATCAAATGTACCTGTGCCCAGGGCCTTGGGGGTCTTAAAATGTTTCTTGGCAACTGTGGAGGTAGGTACATTCTACTTGTCAGGAAGGGCAGAGAGAAGGGGAAGCTTGGGATGAATCTTGGCCTTCTATTAGCTGTCTTTCTGATTTTTGTGTGATTCCTTATCTCCAGATCAGAAAAAGGAAACTGAGGATTAACTCTTATTTTTCTCATTTTTTGAATGGGGTAAATTTGCCTTTCCATCATGCTTTTGGACCAGTGCCTGACTTTTTTTTTTAACTTTTTCCCAGGCTTTTTGTTTTGTTTCCTTGGCCTTTGCTCTGTTATTTTGTCTTCTTGGGTTCTTTCTGAGAATATAGGTTCATAGGAATATGTTTTCCTTCTTTTTTAAAAAGATAAATTTCCTTCAACTTTGATTTAAAAAAAGCTCACATATGCTTGACCAATTCAGTAAAGCAAATTGGAAAACTTCTTGCAACACGAACACTTCTTGGAGAAGGGCAGACAAGCTTAAAATGTAGCTAGAGATAGCTTTAGTTACCATTACAATTCAATTTGTTTTCTTTCTGTGGAGGGAAAGGCGTAAGGGTATACTATGACATGAATTCTTGAGTGATTCTTAACACATGAAGGCATTTTCAGAAAAGAATCTTGCATTCATTGCCTCTTGTTAATGGCAATGTGAAATCTTGACAGCTAGAAATGAGCTGTATAAACTAGCATTTTGGCTGTCTAGAAATATTAAGAACTTTGGAGGTGTTACTTATGAGCTCAGGCTCTTTGCTCTGGCTAAAGACTGAAACTTCCCCTTATGTACTTTACTGGCATAAGATTTTTATTTTTAGAACCTGAAAATAATTACATAGCATGTTAAGCCCAGATTCTTGCATATGGAAACAACCCCATGCAATGGAGTTCCAGATTTGTCAAAAAGCTTATTTGATATTACAATTTGAGGAGAGCGAAAGGAAAAGATATTTTCCTTCATAATGAATCCAACTGGAAACTTTTTTAATAGGGAAAAGGTCATACTAATACTCTTTAGTGTTCCTATATAAGATATAATAAAACTTAAGAAATATTTTAGCTCTTATTAAGTTTTCCAATATCTCCTGATATAAGTTTCCTCATTTGTAAAATTAAGTTGGTAATACACAGAGCTTCGCTGGTAGTTCAGAGGTTAAAGTGTCTGCCTGTAATGTGGGAAGTCCAGGTTTGATCCCTGGGTCAGGAAGATCCCCTGGAGAAGGGAATGGCAACCCACCAAGTATTCTTGCCTGGAGAATCCCATGGAGGGAGGAGCCTGGTAGGCTACAGTCCATGGGGTCGCAAAGAGTTGGACACGACTGAGCTACTTCACTTTCACTTTCACTAATTATAAGGATTAAAGGAGAGAATTTATGAAATGATATTATTCTTGATACCTATTAGGCCAAGAAATATATGTGATTTTCTTTCTTTCTTAAAGGATAATTCTGAGTTTATCCCCTTAATCCAGAAATCCTGACCACTCAAAATCAGATGGCTGTAATTAATTTTAAAGTTGGTGATGGAGAAAGAGGTGGGAAGGACCTGAGACTCTGAATACCTCCATCTTATCTTTCTTGTTCCTAGAAGTCACCAAGAAGATAAGGCCATGCTGTGTACACCCCTTTTCACTCTGAGTCTTTGGCCCTAAAGTTCAGTGCACCACACCTGAGCTGAGCTAAACTGAGCCACACGGATGACTGCTCTCCAAGGTCCAGAGCTTTTTCTCCTAAACCCTATGTGAATCTGGCTCCCCTTTTGGTGGAGAAAATTCTTAAACAAGAATAATAACCCTGCTATGGAATGGTTCTTCCCCACTCTTGAAGAAAGGGCTGCTAACAGAAACTCTCTGCCTCTTTCAACCCCTATCTCCCTCTTCTGCATGAGACTTTGAGGCAAAGGGTCCAGCATATGCAGCTCAATCAATTCTGACTTCCCACTCTTCTTTTTGAGAGTCAGCTACTTGCAGGAGGCAGAGCCTCGCCTCTGCTCCTTCTTGCTGCATTTTGTAGGAGCAACCCCCCTCCCCGTGGGACGTTCAGTGGTGGCCAGGTGTCATCTCTGAGTGTCTAAGTCTGAGGTTCAATATAAGGAAGTGCATTGTCGCCATGCACCCAAGCCATATTTCCTAATACTTAATGTTAATAAGGTGGTGTTCTCCCACCTTGGGCCAATTTCTCTAATCTCCTTTTTGATTCAGAGCTTCTGCAGAGAGTTAGACAACTCTCGTGGTCAGCCTCATATTCTTTTGGTCTCCCTTTCACACCAGCGATGCTGCAGTAACCAACTCTGTGTGAGTGTACCCTGACAGCAGTTCACCTCACTAGACCTCTTTCTCTCACTCTCTGCCACAGGGCTTTTCAAACACTACAGCTTTGCATGCCTAAGAAATCTTTCCCAGCACTCACGCTTGCATGGCGTTGACACATGCCCTGCCCTCACGCATGCATAACCTGGATTTGCAAGGGAGTTATTAATAACACTCCTTGAACAACACAGGAACAGGAGCTGGTGCATAAACACTTTCTTCTCGCTGGGCACAGTTCCAAGGTATATATTACATAGACCTGAAAACATTCCCAAATGAGATAAAGACCCATTTGCTCCCAGTCATGAACTTCTCAAGAAGTCACTGTTGTACTGGCTTTCTTTTGTCATGGGCTCAGTTTCCACCTTTCACTTACCATTCTCTGGAATCATCTCCTAGGAATGAACTATCTGTCTGCAAACCCACGTGTCAAGCTCTTCTGTCAGGGGGCAACCTAGGCTAAGGGGCTTCCTAGGTGGCGCCAGTGGTAAAGAATCTGCCTGTCAAGGCAGGAGATGTAAGAGACGTCGGTTTGATCCATGGGTCAGGAAGATACCCTGGAAGAGAAATACCCCTCTCCAGTATTCTTGGCTTCCCCTGGTAACTCATCTGGTTAGAAAAAAAAAAAAAATCTGCCTGCAATGTATGAGACCCTGGTTCAATTCCTGGATCAGGAAGATTCCCTAGAGAAGAGATAGGCTACCCAGTCCATTATTCTTGGGCTTCCCTGGTGGCTCAATTGCTAAAGAATCGGCCTGCAATGCTGGAGACCTGGGTTTGATCCATGGGTTGGGAGGATCCCCTGGAGGAGGGCATGGCAACCCACTCCAGGATTCTTGCCTAGAGANGAGAAGAGACAGGCTACCCAGTCCAGTATTCTTGGGCTTCCCTGGTGGCTCAATTGCTAAAGAATCGGCCTGCAATGCTGGAGACCTGGGTTTGATCCATGGGTTGGGAGGATCCCCTGGAGGAGGGCATGGCAACCCACTCCAGGATTCTTGCCTAGAGAATCCCCATGGACAGAGGAGCCTGGCAGGCTACCATCCATAGAGCTTCAAAGAGTCAGACACAACTGAGTGACTAAGGACACACTCCAGTATTCTTGCCAGAAGAATCCCATGGGCAGAGGAGCCTGTTCGGCTATTGTCCATGGTGTCACATGCAGTCAAATACAGATTCTGGGCATCTGATAATAACCAGGGAGCATAAGAAATGGAATTCAGTGGAATCTGAGGATCAAAGTAATACTGAGCATGAGAATTTGGATCAGGAATTTTTCCCCCACTTTGGCTCATCACTCAACCTCTGTTGCTTTATCCACCAGCAAAGGCAGTTTTAATATTGGCCAAGCCAGCCTCAGGAGAGTGCACTCAAGTCTCAGGCTACTTTGGTTTAACCTTGAAATGAACAAGCACCGACTTCCCTAAGATGTTATGGCCTGGGCAGAGTTTTGATGAGAAATTTTGAATAACAGAGGCCAAAGAAATATTTTCTATTTAACTATATTATTAGATAAACTGGGTTTCCCTGATGGCTCAGATGGTAAAGAACCTGCCTGCAATGCAGGAGACCCAGGTTTGATCCCAGGGTTGCGAAGATCTTCTGGAGAAGGGAATGGTAACTCACTCCAGTATTCTTGCCTGGGAAATCCCATGGACAGAGGAGCCTGGTGGAGTACAGTCCATAGGGTCACAAAGAGTCAGACACGATTGAGCAACTAATACTTTCACTTAGATCAGTTAGGTAAACCAGGGCTTTAGACAGCAACTGAGTTTTCTGAGAGTTTACAGCAGTTCTATTGTGCAAGCTTCTAGCTTCAAGTCATTTGTGTGAGACCTGGGTCGGGAGAAATGCTGTGCTGCCTCAGATTCTGGGCCATTGTTCTGTGCTTTCAACTGCTTTTAGGACTCAGGGAGGAAGAGGACTCTGCTGAGGACAGAGGCAGATTCATCCTGAAGCTAAATAAGTTTTGGCTTCAGGGCCCCTGCATTGCATGGGTCCCTTCCAATATGCTCACGTGACTGTTTTCATGGAATCTGAGAATTAAGACATTTTCACTGCAGTTGCTTAGAGACTGCTTCTTTTGACAAATGGCTGCAGGCTGCCGTGGAATCTTGCTTAGGGTAACTGATTTGGAGATACAATGGAATTGGATTCAGTGAGATATATTTATGTGGTTCACAGTCCCTTTCAGAAAAGTTATTGCTTGTCATCCCTGAGTGGGAATAGTTTCTGGGAGTTCATCAGTGCTCACTGTCTTGCCTCACTGAGCAATCATATACAAAGGTACAGACCCAAAGTCCATATCATGATAGAATAGAAACATATGAGCAAAGGAAGATAAACAAGGCCTGACATGTGAACTATTCTCCTACCTATAAACACACAAACCTAGATGTGGTTATTCTTTTTTCCTTAATCCCTGGTCTAAATGGAGGTTCCCAAACAACAGAAAATATATTTCATGAATATACCTAGAATTCATTGTATTTCTTTTATTGATGGCATTCAGGTAGAAACTAATATAACAGAATTCCTCTTTGAACCACAGCTATGCAGCAGTCTGATGAATTCTAAATATATATATGTCTATGAAATAAAATATTTGATGGGAGCCTATGGCCATTAGCAGGTGGCAGAGTTGGTAAAGAATCTGCCTGCCAATGCAGGAGACGTGAGATGCAAATTTGATCCCTGGGTCAGGAAGATTCCCTGGAGCAGGAAATGGCAACCCACTCCAGCATTCTTACCTAGAAAATGGCATGGACATAAGAGCCTGGAGGGCTTATAGTCCATGGGGTTGCAGAGAGTCGGACACAACTGAGCACTGAGCACACACTATTAATAACAATTCAATCAACCTAAGAATAAGCTAGATACCTTCTTATACTCTCTACAGCACATTATATTGGGAGTGTCATCACTTTAAGAAGAGAAGATCAAAAAGCATGCAACTAAAAATGTAGGAGAAAATTACTACCTAGATATTTAAACAATTAATAAATACATTGTTTTTATAGATATGGTAACATTTGTCAGATTTTAAAAGTTTATAATTTACTGTTTTTTTCTATCATTCTCAGCCACTATATAGTTTTCATATCTAATTTTATATTCAAAATTATGTGTTATTTTCCCCAAATGTATAAAGCTTCAAATCTATCAAACCTGATTTTTGCCCCAGGTAGATGGGCTAACTCCCTGCCTTCATTTGTTTACCGACCCTTAAATGTTTCTTCAGTTATGCAATACCAAATTTGCTTTGGGCTCCCCTGGTGGCTCAGATGGTAAAGAATCTGCCTGCAATGCAGGAGACCCAGGTTTGATCCCTGGATCGGAAAGATCCTCTGGAGAAGGAACTGACAACCCACTCAGGTATTCTTGCCCAGAGAATACCATGAACAGAGGAGCCAGGCAAGCTACAGTCCATGGGGTCATAAAGAGTCGGACAGGACTGAGTGGCTAACACACACACAGCTTTGCTTTGGATTTGAAGATATGTTTCCTGACTGTGCCTTTAGATTTTGGAGATATAAAGAGTTAACTCACACATGAAGGGGTACTCGGTACCCATATTAAACTCTAAGGTTCTAAAATGACTAAAATAACTAGGAGTCTTGTTCCTGGGATGTTCTGGTTCCAGGAACTAGTTTTGCTTAGGAGATGAAGGAGAAACCAGAATAGTTTGAAAAACATCCTTTAGTCTTATTGTCAGAAAAGGAGCAGTAGGATAAGAACCAAGAAGTAAGCAAGAGGAAGAATTCCTTCTACCTTAGGTGGAAGTTGAAATTTTAAAGGCAGACCAGAGAGATATGCATGGAAAAATTAGATCATGAATGCTAAAACAGAAAGAGAGAAAATCACAAAGGAGATAAATATGGTTTATCCTTCCTGAAAACGTGATTTAGAAATAGGTTTCATGTTTGACTTACTGTTTAACTGAAAACTGCACCGTTTCTGACAGAATCTAGCCAAGAAAAAGAGAGACAAGGTCTCAGAAAGCTTCATGGAATAAACTTCCCCAAAATGGTGGGCAGGGAGGCGGGGGATGTTCCCCAGAAAGAAACTCTGTTAAAATCACAATTAGCATCTATACGAGGAGTTATCTGGAAATTATCGCCTTAAAGATTGTGACAGCTGTTTGAAATAGTTAAATAAATTGGACTGGTCTGCAAAAGGAAGTCCAGAGGAACAGCATAAAATATTCAAAGGATTACAGAGGATCAAAGTGAAATGAAACTCTTACTGTGTTGAGGGGGAGGAATAGCTATTGCCTGTGTCCTAAGGGAGCCAGATTTAGAAATTTATGTAATTGAGATTCCAAGAGAAGGTGCAACAAAGATATTCAAGGGATGCCAAATTGGAGAATAATAGATCAAGGTCAGGCTTTGGACAGAGGTTGGTCCGTTGGGAGAATTCCTCCTGAGTGAGAATATCCAATCCATAGGCTTGAAGGTGGCCAAAATTTATTTGAAAAATAGTTGCTTTTGGAGCACCAGAGCTCACTCATTTCCTATTTCTTATTATGAAAGATCCTCACTGAGCCAAATATATGAAAAATGGTTACACAAATAAATATCTGTCCAGAAAGCAAAGTAACAATAATAAAAAAAAGATCTTAAGATTTTGTAAATGGTACTGATTTTATACTGATTAGGGAAGCAAAGGGTCCATTTAAGAAGCAGATTCAAGTTTCTGAAAAGTATTGAGAGATGACTGAGGCAGAAAAGGATATAATAACAAGAGAAATGCTATTCATGTTCAGCAAATTACAAATGTGAGAAATTTCCATGTCTTAGGAGCACGTAGCAGGGATATCAGTCTACCCTGGACCCCAGAGGTACATATTAAAGACTCGAGAGAAGCTTCGGTATTTGAATAGGTTGAGGATGACTTTTCTGCTGAAATAAATGTGGAGATGAAAGAGAAATTACCCAGGAGGCAGGTATCTTCAACTTAAGCAATATCACACCAAGGCATTGTCAAAATTTTCTGTAGCAGGACTGAAACTACTGGATATCAAGTAGAATCTTTGTGGGTAGATTCAATTAACAGTATATTCAGTTCAACAGTGGAGGACCAGAAACACTAGGATGGATGAGCAAACGGAAATTAAGAAGCATTTTGTTGTCAGTTGAAAAGTTGTCTTGGATCCTTAGCTACCCCGTATACTGCAGCATGCCAGGCTGCTCTGTCCTTCACTATCTCCTGGAATTTGCTCAATACTTTGGCCACCTGATGCAAACAGCTGACTCATTTGAAAAGACTGATGCTGGGAAAGATTGAGGGCAGGAGGAGAAGGGGATGACAGAGGATAAGATGGTTGGATGTCATCACCAACTCAATGGACATGAGTTTGGGTGATGGGAGTTGGCGATGGACAGGGAGGCCTGGCGTGCTGTGGTTCATGAGGTTGCAAACAGTCAGACACGACTGAGTGACTGAACTGATCTGATGTCCATTGAGTCAGTGATGCTATCTAACCATCTCAAATCTGCCACTCCCTTCTCCTCCTGCCTTCAATCTTTCCCAGCATTGGGGTTTTTTTCCAACGAGTTAGTTCTTCACATCAGGTGGCCAAGGTATTGGAGCTTCAGCATCAGTCCTTCCAATGAATATTCAGAGCTGACTTCTTTAGGATTGACTGGTTTGATCTCCCTCCAATCTAAGGGACTATCATGAGTCTTCTCCAGCACCACAACTCAACAGCATCGATTCTTTGGTGCTTAGCCTTGTTTATGGTCCAACTCCTACATTTATTCGTGACTACTGGAAAAACCATAGCTTTGACTAGATGGATTTTTGTCAGCAAAGTGATGTCTCTGCTTTTTAATTTGTTAAGTTGATCATAGCTTTTCTTTCAAGGAGCAAGCATCTTTTAATGTCATATTTGCAGTCATCATTCAATTAAATATGCAAAAGATACCTCAGCTTAAGACCTAATAATTGGGGCTACCACAAGAAATTGCTAAACTTGCAAAAGGCAGGGATGTCAAAAATATTACTCTCTGAGAGAGAAAATAATATGCATAGGTGAACTTTCTGCCACTTGTGGTATAATCATATTGCCAAAATTAATCTGTAAGTGGGACATCTCTTGCAACTAAATTTAAGGTCCCAAAGATGTAGATCTTGGGCAGCTGACCTTGGTTTGATTCAGACCTGGTGAGGTTTAAATATACAAGAGAGTGCTTAGTTTCTGCTATGGTCTTTGATAACACTAAATCCTAGGTCTGGAGGACTGCATCAAGCCTGACGACTGGCTTATTTTCTAAATTTTGGGGTATAGAACTGTTAGAATATTCTGCTTCTTATTAACCTTTGAACTCTGAGGCCCTGGGTTTTCACTTACTTGAATTTTAATTCATAGGAAAAAGTACATTTGATTTAAATTTTTTAATTACTTTAACTTACAGGTTTTGAACTTTTGTTTCTTTAGGAAATTTACCTCACTGAGAAGACAATTTGATTTCTAAATTTAGTCTTTAGCTTATAACTTTTGGCGAGATTTAATCTTTAAACTTTTCCCTCAGGAAATTCATAATAGGAGAGGTTTATTTTGAATCCAAACAAGTGAATAGTGTGTGTATATAAGTTAACAATATCTGCTCAGAAACATATATTGAGATAATGGACTTTCAAATTTTTAATTTATTAATGAGGCTTCAACTGTTTCACATAAAAATATTTTAATAATTTATTTAAAATCTGAAGTTTGTTTAAAATGTTGTACTTCTGTTAATCTTGTAAAGTGAGAAAGAATAAGAGCTAAAATAACATAATTTTGTTGCCTGAAAAATAAAAGAGTTGTTTTGATGAGAAAAATGACTTTTAATACTTCTTGAATTTTGTGCATATTATGTTAGAAGAAAGTTAGGGAAGAAGTTGAGAGCACCAGGTAACATTTTAGAAAGTTTTCCAGACGTTTTAATTTAGTACTGACTTAATCACTGTATTGAATTGTCACTGGATGATATAAATCATTTTAAGTATTTTCTTTAGTTCAGTGACTCAGTTGTGTCAGACTCTTTGTGACTCCACGGACTGCAGCATGCCAGGCTTCCCTGTTCAACATCAACTCCCAGAGCTTACTCAACTCATGTCCATTGAGTTGGTGAAGATATGCAACTCATCTTGTGTCATCCCCTTCTCCTCCCACCTTCAATGTTTCNTCGTGTCAGACTCTGTGACTCCACGGACTGCAGCATGCCAGGCTTCCCTGTTCAACATCAACTCCCAGAGCTTACTCAACTCATGTCCATTGAGTTGGTGAAGATATGCAACTCATCTTGTGTCATCCCCTTCTCCTCCCACCTTCAATGTTTCCCAGCATCAGGGTCTTTTCAAATGAGTCAGTTCTTTGCAAAGAACAGAATACTTTGGCCAAAGTATTGGAGCTTCAGCTTCAGCATCAAACTTCCAATGACTATTCAGGACTGATTTCCTTTAGGATGGACAGGTGGATCTCCTTGCAGTCCAAGGGACTCTCAAGAGTCTTCTCCAACACCACAGTTGAAAAGCATCAGTTCTTTGGTGCTCAGGTATTTTGATAGTCCAACTCTCACAGACATACATGACTACTGGAAAAACTATAGCTTTGACTAGAAGGACATTCATTGGCAAAGTAATGTCTCTGCTTTTTAATATGCTGTCTAGGTTGGTCATAACTTTTCTCCAAGGAGCAAGTGTCTTTTAATTTCATTACTGCAGCCACCATCTGCAGTGATTTTGGACACCCCCCCCCGAAAAAAAAACAGTCTCTCACTGTTTTCATTGATGCGTGTTCTTTGGAAGGGCTGGTGCTAAAGCTGAAACTCCAATACTTTGGGTACCTCATGTGAAGAGTTGACTCATTGGAAAAGACTCTGATGCTGGGAGGGATTGGGGGCAGGAGGAGAAGGGGATGACAAAGGATGAGATGGCTGGATGGCATCACTGACTCGATGGACCTGAGTTTGAGTGAATTCCAGGAGTTGGTGATGGACAGGGAGGCCTGGCGTGCTGCGATTTGTGGGGTCACAAAGAGTTGGACACGACTGAGAGACTGAACTGAACTGATTCTGCATATAAGTTAAAGAAGCAGGGTGACAATATACAGCCTTGGCCTACTCCTTTCCCTATTTGGAACCAGTATTTTCTTGATAAACTTATTTACTCCCATTCATCAGATAAACTTTGTAGGGAGTCAAATAACATTATCTTAAGACCTTGGATTAAAATAATGAAAATTGGAAGAATATTTTTATTTCAGTGGATGATGTTTTGTGCCAAGACTGCAAAGGCTTCATTTATGCATTTAGTAGAAATTGTGAAATGGGATGTTTACAGAGATTTAGCTTTAACCTCTTATAGTTTAATAAAAATTCAATACAGCCTTTAACTTTACAATAAAAAAATATATCTTGGTTACACATGCTGATGTTAATAAACAAATGATTAAAATGATTGCATATAT
>SJYV01032581.1:13694-24235 GCA_006410875.1 Neotragus pygmaeus | reverse complement strand
CGACCTACAAAGAACAGAAATTACCCTCTTGGGTGAAATCATAGCCCCCAGATATGGGAAGATGGTGGCACCATCAGCTTCTACATCACTCATCTGTTTTTGAAGCCGATGATCTGCTTTGCTAGTTGCCTGATGTCCTCTGCCAGCATTCAGAAGTTGTTTTGTGGAATTTACTCAGCGTTGGATTGTTCTTTTGATGAATTTGTGTGGGAGAAAGTGGTCTCCCGTCTTATTCATCCACCTTCTTGGAACTGCCTCCACCAGTGGTTTTAAAAAATAATTTTTTGATGTTGTATTACTAACTGTATCCACGCTTGAAAGATCTTCATAATTCAGGGAATCAGTATCGTCCAAATAACCAAAGAATGATGTTACAAAATCATGCATGGGCAATTAAAAATTTCAAAGTACAAAGCAGATCCTTTGACTTTAATGTAATAGAATAAAAAGCATTCACTGCTAAATTTTCAGATTCCACATTTGATTTGCACAGGTCAAGTTTTGGTGCAGTATCAAAGGATACAATCTACATTTCTCTAAACAAAGTTATTAAAATTCTCCCTTTTCCAATTACACATCTGTGTGATGATGGGTTTTCTTCATCTGCTTCAATCAAAACAATACATTTTAGGAATTCCTGGTTGTCCAGTGGTTAGGACTCTGCACTTTCACTCCCATGGACTGGAGTTCAATACTTGTTCGGGGAACTAGGATCTGTAACACCCACAGCCAAAAAGAAAAAGAAAACCACCGCAGAAAGTGTAAAGCACTCTTGACACCAAAATTTTGGAGAATCAGTGCTGTATTCATTCTCATGGTTGCCATAGTTGGTCTCTACTTTCTGAGCTAAGAAAATAAGAGCAGGGGAAGAATGAACACACATATTGTCCCAGTTGCAACCAGAGTGGAAGGCGGGATGACAGCAGTGAAGCCCTTTAATTTTATCTGCTATTTGGGTAAATTTCCTCACAGGCTTAAAATCCTACAGGAGCACAGATACCCTGAGATACACATGGATGCTGGAAAAGTGACAGCTTGAGAGAAGGTTTGGGAAAGTAAATGAAAGGGTTTCCATACAAGCCACTCATACGTAGAGCTGCTGGCCTGGTCCCAAATAGATTTGATAAAATCGAGGCAGCCAAATGAATAAACCATAAGAAGAAAAAATCATCTGATTTCAGTTGATGACTCCCCACCTTCAGGTGAACATACTACAAGTTTGTATGCTATGGTAAGCACTTTTTTCCTCTAGGAATTCCAAGGTCAGGCCAAGAACTAATAGTATTAATCAAGCCTTGGTGCATTTACAACCAACAAAAACTTGGTATTGGATTTTTTTTTTTAAGTAAATATATACAGATCTGTTACCAGATATACTCTCCTTCAGACTATTGCAAATTTTTTCTCTTTTTTTAGAAATGATTTGTTATTATCAGTCTAGAAAACAAAGTATTACTAAATCAGTGATAAAGTAAAGCATTTCAGCAAATCTATAAGGTTTCAATAATTCTGAAAACACAAATATCATTTTACTAAAGCTATCAGTGAAATGACGTCACTTTCCAAAAATATTCCATATGGTTTATTAGGAGAGTGATAAAATTAATTGCTTTTCATGTCAATTGGGGTTTAATTTGAAATTTTAAAAAGCATGTCACAGATGGAATTATGAGTCCTGAGAGAACTGGAAAATGGCTAACAATCCTAACTGGTAACACATCATCTTAGTTGCCTACATAATTACCCCCATTTCTCATTTTTATTTTTGGTAACAAAGAGTGAAGTTTTGAGAACCCCTGGGTCCTGGTCTGCTATTATCCTCAGCAGTCTTTGAAATTCCATCCCTATCTAAAGGGACTCACCAGAGTTATACAGCAGTCAGTAATAAAATTATCAGCTCTAGAAGGCAAACATGTCTTACTTCCTTGAGCATTTCCAGGAAATTAAGACTACATGTGTATTCCAGGAAATGAAGACTACATGAGTGTTTATGAGAGGGAAAAAAAAAGTCAGAGAGAGATAAATAAAATGTGATGAGAAGGTGGTATTGCGTCTGTCTCTTCCACTATCATTCTTGGGCTACAGAGGAGATACCATAAAGCTTGTCACGGAAGCTTGCGTCTTCCTCTCTAATGTATTTAATCCTTTAGGGAAGGAACTGCCTTCTGGAATCTCTTGGGAGAGGTAAGAAGGAAGTAATATCAACTGAGCAAGAAAACTACATTCTGTGTTTCTCCTTCACTCTCACTACTTCCACACTCACAAGGCTTCCAACCCCAGATGTGTGGGGTTTCCCAAGCCAAGCAATTCTGCTACACTACCTGCGTATCCTACCATTGAACTCAACTCTGAGATTAGCTACCTAGAGACAGCATCAGATCCCAGGGGTTAGGGGCTCGGTCCCATAAGACTGACCCCATCCCACTTCAACTGCCAATTGCAAGTAGAAGAGCCCCAGGTTTTCCACAATTTCCATCAGGCTTGGCTCTAAGTTACAGTTTTCCATGACCTCCCCAACTTGGATTTGATTATCTGCTAGAAGAGTTCACAGAACTCAAGGAAACACTTATATTTACTAGTTTCTTATGCGACAGAAGTTGCAGTAGAGGATACAGACGAACAGATACCAAAGGTGAAGTCTGAGAGGGTCCTGGCACAAGAGCTGCTGTCTTCGTGGGACTTAGGGTGTGTCGCTCTCCCAGTACATGAGTGTGTTCACCAACCAGGACGCTCCCTGACTCCCATCCTTTGGGTTTCTACAGAAGCTTCACTGTATAGGCATGCTTGATTAAATCATTGGCCATTAGCAATTGAGCTCAATTTCCAGTCTTTCTTCTCTCCCTGGAGGTCAGAGGGTGTGCAACTAAAAGTTTCAACCCTCTAATCACTTGGGTGGGTACCCTAGCAACCAGTTCCCATTCCTAGGGGCTTTCCAAAAGTCCCCTCATTAACATAAACTCAATCGTGGAAAGGATTTTGTTATAAACATGGAAACAACTTTCTTGCTTTTATCACTTAGGAAATTCCACGGATTTTAGGAGCTTTGTGCTGGAAATGGGAACAAAGGTCAAACACAAATCTTTATCAGCTTAAGATGGGGCTGTTGCTTTGTGTTAGTCTCTGTGTCGTGTCTTTTTCAACCCTACGGACTGCAGCCTGCCAGGCTCCTCAATCCATGGGATTTCACAGGCAAGAATACTGGAGTGGGTTGCCATTTCCTTCTCCAGGGGATTTTCCTGACCGAGGGATCGAATCTGAGTCTCCTGCATTAGCAGGTGGATTATTTACCACTGAGCCACCAGGGAAGAGCCAATAAATCTATCATAAGTTGAAGATGTATTTAATATACTTAACCTACCAATCATCATGGGTTAGCCTGGCCTACCTTAACCATGCTGAGACCACTTACGTTAGCCTACAGTTGGTTGAAATCATCTCGCACAAATCCTACTTTGTGGTAAAGTATCAAATATCTTATGTAAGTTACTGAATCCTACACTAAAAGTGAAACTCAGAGCAGTCGTATGGGTACAGAATGGGTTAAGCATACCAGCTGTTTATCCTCATGATCACATGGCAGCCTGGGAGCTGTGGCTTCTGCCCCTGCCCAGCATCACAAGACACTATCAGATCACATATCACTAGCCCAGGAAAAGATCAAAATTCAAAACGTGAAATAAATACAGATTTTCACTGAATACATATTGCTTTCCCATCATCTTAAAAAAAAAAAAAAAAAAAAAAAAAACATAAGCCTAATCATCTTAAGTCAGGAATTGTCTGTGAATATTTCTTACTTTATTATAAGTCATAATATCAGGACTTCCCTGGTGGTCTAGTGCCTAAGACTCTGTGGTCCCAAAATAGGGGGACCGGGTGTGATCCCTGGTCAGGGAACTAGATCCCACATGTTGCAACTAAAGATCCTTCATGCCTCAGGGAAGACCAAAGATCCCATGTGCCACAATTAAGACTCAGCACAGCCAAATAAATCTTTTTAAAGTCACACTATCACAGTAGGTCACGAATGAAAATCTATTCCGACATTCCTACCTACTTATCCTTCAGAATCCTTCTATATATTATGCTAGAGAAGTTCTGGCATCAAACTTCATTGACCATAGGTCATCACTGAGTCCACAATTTAGTTATCCAGGCAAGCTATTTGAGCCATTTCTGGCTTTAGCTAAAACATTACATTCAGAATATCTGTTAAATGTACACATATTAATATGCTAAACCTGATACAAAACTCTATTCTGTTCTTTTTAGTGTAATACCCTTCAAATCTATTCTCAAACATATTTCCTGGGCCTCTACTAATCAAACTAATCAAACGTCAACATTTATTTTGAAGCATAAGAAATTTCTTCCAGGTCAGAATCTTCATTTGCTCTGCTTGAGCATTCTAAGATCTGACTCTAGTTTACATATAAAGTAGAAAATAATGGACAATGAAGATGGGTCTTAATGAGAATAGCAACCCCTTGCAAGGTTGCTGCCTCAAGTAAGATGATCACTGAGTCTTCAAGAAGGAAAGGTCAGGGGTGGGATGAATTGGGAGATTGAGACTGACATATATACACTATGGATACTATGTATAAAATGGATAACTAATGAGAACTCACTATGTAGCACAGGAAACTCTACTGAATGCCCTGTGGTGACCTAAATGGGAAGGGAATCCAAAAAAGAGTGGATATATGTACGTATAACTGATTCACTTTGCTGTACAGCAGAGACTAACATAACATTGTAAAACAACTATACTCCAATAAAAATTAATTTAAAAAAAAAGAAGAAGGAAAGGTCCATCTTCTTAGTCATAAGAAGAGGCTCTGCTTCTGTTTGTTCAGACAGACTTGGGCATTTAGGTTTACCCAAGTCTTCCCTGCTGATTCAGTGGTAAAGAATCCACCTACAATCCAAGAGACAATGGTTCCATGCCTGGGTCGAGAAAACCCCTGGAGAAGGAAATGGCAACCCACTCCAATATTCTCCCTGGAGAATCCCATGGACAGAGGAGCCTGACGGGCTACAGTCTGTACAACTGAAGCAGCTGAGCTCACAGGAAAGTCTAATCTAAGTCTCAGAATCCCACTTGTTCCCAATGCCCTGACTTCACATAAACAATATGATGAGTCTGTAAATTCAACCTTGTTATGATTCTGCAACTCACCCAGTGACATTTTTAATAAAGATAGTCTTAAAGCTACCAGAAATGAGACTTTTTAGGGTTGCCATAAAAGTTCTCTGATGTTTGGATGTGACTCGAGCTTATTTAAAGCCCCAGGTTTTGGCATTTCTGTCAGTTTTCTAGTGCAATCATAAGATAACACCCCACCCCACAAAGCATGACAAACCTAGACAGCGTATTAAAAAGCAGAGACATTGCTTTGCCAACAAAGGCCCATATAGTCAAAGCTATGGTTTTTCCAGTAGTCACGTATGGAACTGAGGGTTGGACCATAAAGAAGGCTGGGCACCAAAGAACTGATGCCTTCAAATGGTGGTGCTGGAGAAGACTTTTGAGAATCCCTTGGACATCAAAGAGATTAAATCAGTCAATCCTAAAGGAAAACGACCCTGAATATTCATTGGAAGGACTGATGCTGAAGCTGAAGTTCTAATACTTTGGCCACCTGATGCAAAGAGCCCACTCATTGGGAAAGATCCTGATGCTGGGAAAGATTTAAAGCAGGAGAAGGGGACAACAGAGGACGAGATGGTTGGATAGCATCACCGACTCAATGGATGTGAGTTTGAGCAAGCTCTGGGAGAAGGTGAAGTACAGGGAGCCTGGTGTGCTGCAGTCCATGGGGTTGTAAAGAGTCGGACCTGACTAAGCCACTGAACAAGAGGCAAGCTGACACAGAGGTCTGGTAAACAGTTTGTAGAGAACTAATATCCCTAGCATGGGCTTCCCTGGTGGCTCAGTGGTAAAGAATCCACCTCCCAATGCAGGGAGATGAGACATGGGTTAGATCCCTGGGTCAGGAAGATCTCCTGGAGAAGGAAATGACGACCCACTAAAGTGATTCTTGCCTGGGAAATCCCGTGGACAGAGGAGCCTGGCGGGCTACAGTCCATGAGGTCTCAAAGAGTCGAACACGCCTTGGCAACTGAGCACATGCGCACAGCCCTAGCATCCCAGGGTACAGAAGGTGAACTTGGAGCTGAGAGATACCAGGAAAAGAAAAAGGGGAAAAAAACCTTCAGGATCTAAGGCTAGGCAAAGAGTCCTTAGGTCATACAAAGACATGATCCATAAAAGGAAAATTTGTTATATTGGACTTCAAATTTTAAAAATTTTGCTCTGTGAAAGCCCATGTGTAATAGATGAAAAGATGAACTATAGACTGGGAGAATATATTTATAAATGACTTATTCAACAAAGGACTAGTATACAGAATATATAAAGGATTTTCAACACTAAAACTCAACAGTAGTTTAAAAACAAAAAACGAAGACACATTACACCAATGAGAATATACAGAGAGTGAATAAGTACGTGCAAAGATGTTCAGCATCACTAGCCACTGGGGAAATGCAAATTAAAGCCATAATGAGTTACCACTATGCACCAATCAGAATGACTAAAATATGGAATGGAGATCACCATCAAACACCATCAAATGTTAGCAGGGATGCAGAGAAACTGGATTACCCATATACTGCTAGTGGAAAAGTAAAATGGTACAGCTAAACTGGAAAACAATTTAGCAGTTTCTTAAACAACTAGATATGCAAATACTATACATTGAATACTATACATGATTGCATTCTTAGACATTTATCCTAGAGAAATGAAGACTCATGTCACACAAAAGTCTGTACATTAATGTTTAACCAGTTTTATTCATAATAGTCCCAAACTGGAAATTATCCAGATGTCCTTCAAAATGATTACAAAAATGGTAGTTCAATTTTGCTGGTGGAATACTGTTTAGCAACAAAAAGAAAAAAAGATAGATACATATTCTAGGCAATCTCTGAAGAACTATGTTAAATGAAAAAATCTAATCCTAAAATGTTACATATTGTATTATTTCATTTATTTAACATTCTTAAAATGACAAAATTACAAAAATGAAGAAAAGATAAGTGGTTGCCAGGGGCTCCCTAGTGGCAGAATGTAGAGAGAAAAGACCCTGGCTATACAAGGGCAACATGAGGATCCTTGTGGGAGTGGAAATGTTTTAACTTGACTACATCTTTGTTAATTTCCTGGTGATGGTGTTTTATTATAGTTTTGCCAGATGTTACCAATGGGGAAAAATGGATAAGGGGTACATAGGATCTCTCTGTATTATTTCTTATAACTTCATGTGAATCTATAACTATTACCCAATAAACTTTTAATTTTTTTAATCTAAAAAGAACTGTGAAAAGTAAAAGCAATTAATTTAGGTAGTGTAAAGTGGCTAAGTGGATGGGTTTACAGAAGAAACAAGAAATGAAGAAGTGGCAGAATGTTAGTAACTGTTGAAGCTTGGAGATGGGTACATAGAGGATCATAATTACTCTATAAACTTTTCATATGCTTGAATCTTCCATACTGAAAGGAAAATAAAACAGACCCTGAGAGAGGAGAGATTTAATAAACTTGTCAAACAAATAAGTACATTAATAACTCTTCTCTTATCAATAGCAATGAAGAAGGAAATGGCAACCCACTCCAGTACTCTTGCCTGGAAAATCCCATGGATGGAGAATCCTGGTAGGCCACAGTCCATGGGGTCACAAAGAGTCAGATGCAACTAAGCAACTTCACTTACACTTTTCAATTAAACAATAGTAAACAATTAGAATGAAAAAACTCTGTTTATAATAGCAAATATAACTATAAATACCAAACATTGTAAGAAATGGTAAGATTTAGATAAATAAAACTATATAAATATTGTAAATCCTAAAGAAGACCTAAATAATGAGCCTAAATACTAAGTGAAAAACACACTATATTCCAGAATGAAAAGACTCAGCACTATAAAAATACCAACTCTCCAACATTCAGTCTATAAATTAAATTCAATTCCCATCAAAACCCCAATTTTATAATTTATAGAATCTGTAAAACTTATTCCAATATTACTATGAAAGAAAAAGCTACAGCACTGCAATTTGGGGGGATGATAAGGGGGAAACTTTCCATACTAGATATCAAGATAGACTATAAAGCTGTATTCAGTTCAGTTCAGTCCAGTCATTCAGTAGTGTCCGACTCTTCGCGACCCCATGAATCGCAGCACGCCAGGCCTCCCTGTCCATCATCAACTCCCAGAGTTCACTNCATGGACTGCAGCCTACCAGGCTCCTCCATCCATGGGATTTGCCAGGCAAGAATACTGGAGTGGGTTGCCATTGCCTTCTCCTACAGTCATTAAGGAAACATTGAAAAATCCCAGTACCTGTTTGCCCCATCCCATTCTTATCTAATTGTCTGGACTGGGGGCCTACACATGAGCATTTTTTTCAGGTTCCTCAAGTGATTCTAATATGCAACTAGGATTAGAAACCACTAGTGGAGAAGACTGGATTACATGTGTTCTGAGCCTAAACTGACGCTCGGGAACTTGTGTGTGTTGTGTGTATTTAACACTATTTTAATACACCTATTTCGTGTATTGTGTATTCCCGAAGCCTGTGGGGGCATTACTTGTAAAACGTGCATCCCATTGTTTGCCAGCTTCTTGCTCGCCTGTCGGGGAGATCTAATAAGCTCTATGAGGTAGAATTCAGGAGTTCCTCAAGAGCAATAGTTGTAATTGCAGGGCCCCTCATAAGGGTGCCTGGCACTTCGGTATTCAGTTATTGTCAAAGTGAAGTGACAAGGAGCTTTGTTTCCCTGTGCAACACCGCTTTTAAAAACCCAGGAATGGTAAAATCTGACATACTCAGAAAGTCTGGTGGGAGAGGCTTGCGAACCATCTGGCGCGTGTAAAGTGTCTGATACACTAAGCACTGTGGGAATCCGTATCCCTCAGCGTGTCCTATGCAATGACTCTGAGCCGTGCATCATACTCAGGACTGTGAGATACACAGGAAACATCAGATACGGTTTCTGCTCCCTAGGGAGCTTATGATGAAGGCTCGTTTATAGTCTAATTACTGCATTTTAATGTGGAGAACTTACAACAGGAGAATGTTAGAAGTCAGAGGGCCTTTGAAGTTCCTCTAGTTCAAACCCTTCATTTTGCAGTGGGGAAAAGAAACCCAGCGCAGGAAGCTGTTTGCGCAAGGTCAGCCCACTTGGGGATGGCAAGACCAGGGCCGGAGCGTCGGGCTGCCTCCCTCTGAGGTCTTAGTGTAGTGTTCTGTTGATCAGCTGAAGGGCAAGTGAACCTAATGGCCTGCGTTAAAACTTTAACAAGAATTCCAGTTTGTGCTTTATGCTCTCACTACCGTATAGTTGAGGGAAGAGTGTTTGCATTTTAGTCTTTTTTAAAAGCTTGCCTAGGGAGGGTCAGCACTGCCTACCACTGGAATTCTAGCTCAGGCCCAAGAGGCCTAAGGGGCTTCCCAGGTGGCTCAGTGGTAAAGAATCTGCCTGCCGATGCAGGAGACCCAGGTTTGTTCCCTGGGTCGGGAAGATCTCCTGGAGAAGGAAATGGCAACCCACTTCAGTATTCTTGCCTAGAAAATCGTGTGGACAGAGGAGCCTGGCAGACTGCAGTCTGTGGGGTCACAAAGAGTTGGACCCAGCTGAGCGACTAAATAGCAGCAGTGAGAGGCCTAAAGATGGGGAAATTTGCCTTGACTGAAACAGGCCACTGACTCTAACCCCTCTGTGTCTAATTAGGGCACTTCTGCTGTTTCTAATGGGCTTCCCAAGCTTAGTAGGTTTATCACTTTTCTGCTTCAGTCACTCCTATTTTTGCTAAACTTTTGTGTCTTACCTTAGAGGAAGGAGGTGGCCTGGTGTTCTGTGCAGGCCTGAGAATTCGTACAGTAGGAATGGGTTCCCAGTGGTGCCAGCACCAGGCTGTTTCTCCTAGCCGTGTTCCCTGCCAGTTCCCAAGCCCAAAATTCAGTTCCAAATCTGGGGCTTTCTCTGAAAAGTCAGGTGTAATTCCAGGTAGAGATGCTTGGCTGCTCTTCCCTGGGCCCCTTCCCTACACAGACAAGGTTTAGAGAGCTAACAGCTCTGCCTTCCACTGTGCCAGATTGTGGTAATAGTCACGTGCATGCCTGCTAAGTTGCTTCAGTCGTGTATGACTCTTTGCCACCCTGTGGACTGTAGCCCACCAGGCTCCCCTGTCCATGGGATTCTCCAGGCAAGAATACTGGAGTGGGTTGCCATTTCCTTCTTTAGGGTATCTTCCTGATGCAGGGATAGAACCCACGGCTCTTGCATCTCCTGCATTGGCAGAAGGGTTCTTTACCACTAATACCACCTGCTGCTGCTGCTGCTGCTGCTGCTAAGTCGCTTCAGTTGTGTCTGACTCTGTGCAACCCCACAGATGGTAGCCCATTGGGCTCCACCATCCCTGCGATTCTCCAGGCAAGAACACTGGAGTGGGTTGCCATTTCCTTCTCCA
>SJYV01032578.1:69704-118669 GCA_006410875.1 Neotragus pygmaeus | reverse complement strand
GGCGTGCTGATATTCATGGAGTCGCAAAGAGTCGGACATGACTGAGCGACTGAACTGAACTGAACTGAACTGAGAGTGTAACTTGTCAAGAAGATAGTGATGAGATAAGCAAATGCACAGAGAGCCTGAAAAATGGCAAAGTGGGCAGGGAATTTACCCTGTGTGGAGGGAGGAACCACTGAGGCAGTTAGAGATGCAGTGCAAAGGCAGGGTGGAGGGTCGTAGGAATGGGAAACACAGCAAGCAGGTAAAGAACTTCGGAGTGTGCTGCAGTAATCCAGAAGGCAAAGGCAGCCCACTCCAGTACTCTTGCCTGGAGAATCCCATGGATGGAGGGGCCTGGTGGGCTGCAGTCCATGGGGTCATGAAGAGTCAGACAGGACTGAGTGACTTCACTTTCACTTTCATGCATTGGAGACGGAAGTGACAACCCACTCCAGTGTTCTTGCCTGGAGAATCCTAGGGATGATGGAGCCCAGTGGGCTGCCGTCTGTGGGCTTGCACAGAGTCAGACACAACTTAGCAGCAGCAGCAGTAATCCAAGGAAGACAAACTCAGGTCTCTGGTAGTGAATATAGAGAAGAAGGGACTGATTTAGAGAAGGTGTTAGAGGTAAAATCTGGAGCATTTAAAATATGAAATGAATGAGCACAGGTGAGTGAAAAGGAAACATTAACAATGAATCTTGATTTTTGACTTGGATGAGTGAGTGAATGGTTCAGTTTAGTTCAGTCACTCAGTTGTGTCCGACTCTTTGTGACCCCATGGACTGCAGCACCCCAGGCTTCCCTGTTCATCAACAACTCCTGGAGCTTGCTCAGACTCATGTCCATCGAGTTGGTGATGCCATTCATCTCATCCTCTGTTGTCCCCTTCTCCTCCTGCCTTCAATCTTTACCAGCATCAGGGTCTTTTCCAATGAGTCAGCTCTTCACATTAAGTGGCCAAATTATTGAAGCTTCAGCTTAGCATCAGTCCTTCCAATGAATATTCAGAACTGATTTTCCTTAGGATTGACTAGTTTGATCTCCTTGCAGTGCAAGGGACTCTCAAGAGTCTTCTCCAACATCACAGTTCAAAAGCATCAATCCTTCAGTGCTGAGCTTTCCTTATGGCCCAACTCTCACATCCATACACGACTATTGGAAAAATCATAGCTTTGACTAGATGGACCTTTGTTGGTAAAGTAATATCTCTACTTTCTATTTTTTTAAATTAATTATTATTATTATTTTTTACTTTATTCTACTTTACAATACTGTATTGGTTTTACCATACATCGACATGAATCCACCACAGGTGTACACGAGCTCTCAATCCTGAATCCCCCTCCCACCTCCCACCCCACATTGTCTCTCTGGATCATCCATGTGCACCAGCCCCAAGCATCCTGTATCCTGGATTGAACATAGACCGGCGCCTCGTTTCTTGCATGATAGTATACATGCTTCAATGCCATTCTCCCAAATCATCCCACCCTCTCCTAATATGCTGTCTAGATTGGTCATAGCTTTTCTTCCAAGGAGCAAGCATCATTTAATTTCAGGGCTGCAGTCACCATCTGCAGTAATTTTGGAGCCCAAGAAAATAAAGTCTGTCACTGTCACCATTTTCCCCCATCTATTTGCCATGAGTGAATGGTGCATCCAGTAATTAAGATAGAAAATATTAAGAGAGAGGGGAAGATAATGGGTTTATCTTTGGAGTTTAAGCTTAAATTGCTTGGGAGACATCCAAGTGAAAGTGTCCATAGCATTGTGGACATATAATTGGAAGCTCAAGAGAAGACTCTGGACATCTAGGTGGATGTTGGTTAGAAATATTAATATGTAAGTAGATGTGTCACTTCAGATTTACTCCACTTGAGGGATGTGAAAGATAAAGGAGCTGGAGCATTTTTATATCATCTGTTACCAGTCATTGGTTTAAGGCTACTGGGGAGTGAAATGTGCTCCATATGTGGCTACACATACCTGTTACATGTCTGTGCTACATACATCTTTTGGACTCTGTGGGAGGGGGAGAGGGTGGGATGATTTGGGAGAATGGCATTGAAACATGTATAATATATATGAAACGAGTTGCCAGCCCAGGTTCAATGAGTGATACTGGATGCTTGGGGCTGGTGCAATGGGACGACCCAGAGGGATGGTATGGGGAGGGAGGAGGGAGGGGGGTTCAGGATGGGGAACATGTGTATAGCTGTGGTGGATACATGTTGATGTATGGCAAAACCAATACAATATTAAATAATTAACCTCCATTAAAATAAATAAATTTATGTTAAAAAAGAAATTAAATGCAAATATCTTGATTTTACTGAATTGATGTGGCTTGAACCGGGTCTCCTGATTTTTATTTCAGTTATCTTGCCTTTCATTACCGCTCCATTCTCGATGGTACCCTCTCCATCCACTTTTTCATCCAGTCATTTGTTTATGACCTCAACAAGCATTTATTGGGCACCTCCCAAACTCCAGGCAGGGCTAACCGCTTTCTCTCAAGGTACTGGGAATAGAACCTTCTACATTCAAATCTGTGAAGAACCTCACCTTCACTTTCTTCCATCTGTTCACTTCCTGAAAGAGGATGGTACTTAGATTTGGAGGAAGACCTGAGGTGTACGAGGAGCAGAATGACATCACCCAAGAGCCCTTGGAATTTGGATGACTGGGTGTTGAGGTGATGTGGAAAATGATCGCCCTCTAAGAGAGCATACTCAGCTTCAGCTTATCCAAGACTATAAAGAACTCCCTGTCTGCATTTATAAAAGGAAAATTCACATTTCCTATGGCCTTTAACTCCTAATCTTTACTGGTTACAAGAGGGTATTCCAGGCAGCAGAGTGCTTAATAAATATTATATTGTTTGCTAATGGCAGTGCTAGCTGGGAGTGATATTTCCTTCTGAATATACTAGCCTGATTTAACAAATCTGCTGTGTGTAGTTTCACCTTTCATTGTGTTGTTTGAGATGTCTCAGGGGCACCTTAGCAGGGGCCAAGGAACAGCTCAGAAATGCAGAAGTAAATGGGTCTGCCGGATGCATTAACAGTTTTTGTCTGTGCTGACTTCCCCTGTGTTGTAACAATGTAACCAATATCAGGGGCTCCTCTATGTTAAGTAAATGTGTGCATTCTCACTGTGAAGATGTGAGATGCTGGCAGGAGCATTTCCCTACACACTTGTCTTATTTTTAAATTATTTTGTGTGCATTGATGGTCGGTTCTGACCTGCTGTGCTGTGCTTAGTCACTCAGTCATGTCTGAATCTGTGAGATCCAATGGACTGTAGCCTGCCAGCTTCCTCTGTCCATGGGGATTCTCCAGGCAAGAACTGGAGTGGGTTGCCATATCCTCCTCTAGGGGATCTTCTCAACCCAGGGATCGAATCCAGGTCTCCCATGCTGCAGGCAGATTCTTTACCATCTGAGCCATTAGGGAAGCCCAAGAAATTTGGAGTAGGTAACATATCCCTTCTCTGGGTGATCCTCCCCACCCAGGATCTCCATGGGATCTTTCTAACCCGGCAATGGAACCAGAGTCTCCTGCATTTTATGAAGATTCTTTACCAGCTGAGCTACCAGGGAAGCCCTAGTTCTGGCCCAACCCCTCTCTTATCCACATTCTGAATTTTAGGAGTTGCTTAGGTGGGTAATTGACAAATGGTGCAAGTAACTTTTTCAAAGTTTTCCTTACTCCCCAAAAAGCTGAATCCTAGTTCTGGGTAATTGTTACACATGAGCTCCAAAGGCATGAGATTCTTGAGCATGGTCCACCTGCACTCAGACAGGCTGGTTCTGAGTCATGCTTCTGATGCTGTCTGTTCTTTCTCAGCCTCAGTTTCCTCATCTTAAACTACCAGCCTCTGGAGGAAATGCTCTGAATTCCACCATCATCCCCCTCTTGCTCTCTTTCCCTCTTTTGTATCTCCCCCCACCTTTTTTTAATATCCAATATATGTTGAATCAGTCTTTTCCTTTTGGATTATCTTTATGAGCTTTCAAAAGTTTTAAAAAATTCATCTTAAAATGAAAACAGATTTTTATGAGCTTTCAAATGCATCCAAATAAAAAGTCACCTTAAAATAAAAACAGAAACAAAACAAACTTTCCTGACCCATATCATTCTGCTACTCTCTTGTTTGGTTTACTCATTATGACAAAATTTCTTAAAGAGTTGTCTACACTTGGGATTGATAACTCCTCATAACCTATGTATCCTTTATACAGCCTCTCTCCAGCTTTCTCTGTTCCACTGAAAACGTTCTCCTCAAAATGAGACTGTTTCCTGTAAATCAGTTAACCATCACGTTGCATTTACCAAGGCACATTTGTGTTGCTAGCATTTTCCATTCTTCATAGGTTGTGTTTGCTAGTACACTCAGGCCATTCAGGACGAAACATTTTTTACCGAATGTTTTGCATGTAACAGGGTAAATTCTATCTCAGACAGTCACTGTCATTGTTATTAACACTAGTTATTGTTCTGTAACAGAACAATATTGTTAATACTAGTTATTGTTCTGTAACATGAACCCAGGGGAATATCAGAATCTTAGTCAATGGGGAAATAAATAAACCTTACTTCCACACTCAACTATGCTTTTTACTTAAAGAAAAAAAAAACTCATTGAGGGAAATAAGCACGATCATTAAAGCATTAGTGCAAATGATATATTTAAGTAGGACACCCAATTAAAAAAATATAAAGGAAAATACACTTTTGTAGAATTATGATTTGTTTTTTTCTGCTCCTTTAGCATTTTCCACCATTGTTTAGTGTAGCGCAGGTTTTCATTTTGACTTAATTAATTGTTAACTATGAATGTTTCCTTCAACCATCACAAACTATTTACTCTTCTTGGTGAAAGTCCTGCTTGGATATATAAACATGTGCCCACTATAAGTAAGATTTTTTTTGAGTGTTCAACAAACGGTCATGAGAAGAAATGGATGTGAATTCATCTAGCTGATTCTCTAGCTAAGCTAAGATCTGTTGACTTTAACTCTGCTTGGATCTACCAAGAGTAAGAACTCTAAGTAGTTTGTTATGGCATTAGAAGCAAGGGTCTTATTCTCGCCTTACCCCAGGTTTTAGTATTTTGCTGGCATTAAATTTAATTTTTATTTTGATTACAATTCCCAGGTGGTGCAGTAGAAAAGAATGCACCTGCCATGCAGGAGACTCAAGAGATGTGGGTTTGATCCCTTGTTCGGGAAGATCCCCTGGGTTAGGAAATGGCAACTTACTCCAATTTCTTGCCTGGGAAATCCCATGGACAGAGGAGCCTGGCGGGCTACAGTCCATGGGGTTGCGAAGAGTCAGACATGACTGAGCACACACATGCACACACAGTGTAGTTTGAAAATGCGCAGAACTCAGTAGGATAAGAATAGTGTGGTTCACCCACTATGTCTGCTAGACCTCACTCCTGAAGGACATCTTCCCATTTTTGTTGTTCCTTTCAATATTTGTCTTTATTTATCTAGATAGCACAGAGTTTCCCTAGTGCCTCAGCAGTAAGAATTTGCCTGCAATGCAGGAGACACAGGTTCGATCTCTGGATTAGGAAGATCCCCTGGAGATGGCAACTCACTCCGGTATTCTTGCTTGGGGAATGCCATGGACAGAAGAGAGTGCTGGGCTATAGTCCATGGGGTCATAAGAGTTGAACACAATTTAGTAACTAAACCACCACCACATGTAGATAGCACACTTACCTGACTGTTTCTGGATTTGTCAGCTTCAGGTCTTACTGATTGATTTCCTACAGGGGAAGACAGGACACAGCTCTTTTTCATGCTGCCTCTAGGTCAGTATGTACACTCACCATTTTCCACCCACAACTTTCCATTACATTAGGTTGAACTCAGTGAAGTTGTCACTGTTCTCGGTCAGAAGTGTTTGAAAGTTGGCAATTTTACAATCTATAATGACACCACAATTTTAATTAAAAATTCAATATCTATGATAGTCGGGCCATTTGGTGTACTATACTTTCCTTCTATTGAAGAATTTTATCTCTTTGATTGGTTGATGGGTTTTAAAAATATGCTTATTACTAAACGTTCCTCAAGCTCACTCCCAATTTATTGAATCTCCTTTCAACATAGTAAAACAAAGGTAGCATTAGATTTTTATACCCTCAAAGACATCTTTGTTAGAACTTTTTGTTTTACGCTAGTAGAATAGTTGCTTTCTAGTAACCATCATCCCTGGAATACCCTTATCTCTTGCTTTGGGGTCTCTGTTTCCTGTATTCACTACTTCCACATTTTTGGCTTGCTCTCCTTGGTGGAGGTCCTGCTTTTCTATGTTTTTGAAAAATGGAGAAAAGGAGGTAACTTTTGGGGAGATCTAGGTAGGCTGCACCATGTCGCTAAGAGTCGGCATGACTGAGCGACTTCACTTTCACTTTTCACTTTCCTGCATTGGAGAAGGAAATGGCAATCCACTCCAGTATTCTTGCCTGGAGAATCCCAGGGATGGAGGAGCCTCGTGGGTTGCCGTCTATGGGGTCGCACAGAGTCGGACACGACTGAAGCAACGCAGCAGCAGCAGCAGCAGGTCATTATTCTCTGTTAACACTGAATTAACATTTCACTGCCTAAGTTTTTGTGTTATAGTTTTCTAGAGAGAGAAAATCTATAGGATGTGTACATAGATAGTGAGATAGAAAAATAGATAGGTTTATTGTAAGAAATTCTCTTGTAGCTGGGCTTCCCTTGTAGCTCAGTTGGTAAAGAATCTGCCTGCAGTGCAGGAGATCCGGGTTCAATCCCTGGGTTTGGAAGATCCCCTGGAGAAGGAAATGGCAACCCACTCCAGTATCCTTGCCTGGAAAATCTCATGGACAGAGGAGCCTGAGGGGCTGCAGTCCATGGGATCGCAAAGAGTTGGGCATGACTGAGCAACTAACCCTTACTTATTGTAAGAAACAGGCTCATGCAATTATGGAGGTTGGCAAGTTCCTTGATCTGCCAAATGAGTTGGCAAGTTGAAGACCCAGAAAATCCTATGGTTTAGTTCCACTATAAGTTCAAAGGCTGAGAAGCCATTGATGTAGTTCCTATCTGAAGGTCAACAAGTTCAAAACTCAGGAAGAGCTTATGTCTTAATCTGAGTCTAGAGGCAAAAAAAGAATCAATGTCCCAATTCAAAGGTTATCAAGCAGGAAGAATTCTCCCTTACTCAGGGGAAGGCAGCCATTTTGGTCTATCTAGGCCTTCAACTGATTGGATAAAGCCCACCCAATCAAGAAGAGCAATCTACTCAGTTTACCAATGTATATGTTAATTTCATTTTAAAACTTCATCACAGAAACACACAGGAAGCTGTTTGACTCAATTATCTGGACATTCCATAGTCCAGTCCAATTAACATATAAATTTGCCATGACAGTTGGAAATCATTTTCCCTGAGTAATTTAAAGATATTTTTTTCATTATCTTCCAGCTTCAAGAATGCTGCTTGATAAGTCTGATACCTGATTAATTTTTGGATTGGTATGAGGATTGAGGATAGGCTTTTAACACTGGTCATTATTATCAAATGCCAAAACTAGGATTTTTATAGGGAGAATCTCTGACATGAATATCTTGAGGTAATTTTTCCTGGGCTGGCCTGATTTCCTGGAGATTAATCTTTTAGTGTCTTGCCTGAAAGATAAAAGCCTGACATTTACAGGCCTGAGGGCCCAAGAGATTGATTAAAATGTATATTGCCTTATAATCTTGTTTCCAGAACACTACATTTAAACTTTGGATCTTCTTGTTGTTGTTCAGTTGCAAATTGTGCCCAACACTTTGTGAGCCCATGGACTGCAGCATGCCAGTCATCCCTGTCTCTCATCATGTCCCGGTATTTTCCCAAGTTCATGTCCATTGGATAGGTGATGCCATCCAACCATTTCATCCTCTATCACTCCCTTCTCTTCCTGCCCTCAATCTTTCCCAGCATCAGGGACTTTTCCAATGAGTTGACTCTGCTTTGGGTGGCCAAAGTATTGGAGCTTCAGCTGTAGCATCAATCCTTCCAATGAGTATTCAGAGTTGATTTTCTTTAGGATTGACTGGTTTGGTCTCCTTGCAGTCCAAGGGACTCTCAAGAGTCTTCTCCAGTATCACAGTTTAAAAGCATCAGTTCTTTGGTGCTCTGCCTTCTTTATGGTCCAACTCTCACATCTATACATGACTACTGGAGAAGCCATAGCTTTGACTAGATGGAACTTTGTCAGCAAAGAGATGTCTTTGCTTTTTAATACACTGCCAAGAAGTAATCATCTTCTAATTTCATGGTTGCAGTCGCCATCTGCAGTGATTTTTAGAGTTCAAGAAGAGATCTGTTACTGCTTCCATATTTTTCCCTTCTATTTGCCGGGAAGTGATGGAACTGGATGCAATAATCTTAGTTTTTTTTTTTTTTTTTTTTAATCTTGAGTTTTAAGCAGCTTTTCCACTGTTCTCTTTCACTTTCATCAAGAGGCTCTTTAGTTCCTCTTCACTTTCTGCCATTAAATTGGTATCATCTGCGTATCTGAGGTTGTTTATATTTCTCCCAGCAATCTTGATTACTGCTTGTAACTCATCCAACCCAGCATTTCGCATGATGTCCTCTGTGTATAATTTAAAGGAACAGGGTGACAATAAATAGCCTTGTTGTGCTCCTTTCTCAGTTTGAACCAGTCAGTTGTTCCAATTAAATTTCTAACTGTTGCTTCTTGACCAGCATTACAAGTTTCTCAGGAGACAGGTAATAGAATCTGATATTCCCATCTCTTTAAGAGTTTTCAACAGTTTGTTATGATCCACACAGTCAAAGGCTTTAGCGTAGTCAATGAAACAGAGGTAGATGTTTTTCTGGAATTCCCTTGTTTTCTCTACGATCCAGCAAAAGTTGGCAATTTGATCTCTGGTTCCTCTGCCTTTTCTAAACCTAGCTTGAACATCCAGAAGTTCTCGGTTCATATAATGCTGAAACCTAGATTAAAGGATTTTAAACATAATCTTACTAGAGTGAGAGGTGACTGAGTTTGTCCAGTGGGTTGAACATCTTTTAGTACTGCCCTTCTTGGGAACTGGGGTGAGGACTGACCTTTCCCAGTCCGTTGGCCACTGCTGCATTTTTCAAATTTCCTGACATATTGAGTGGAGCACTTTAATAGCGTCATCTTTTAGGATTTTAAATAGCTCTGCTGAAATTCCATCACCTCCACTAGATTTATTGGCAGTGGTGTTTCCTAAGGCCCGCTTGACTTCACACTCCAGAATGTCTGGCTCTGGGTGAGTGACCACACTGTCGAAGTTATCCAGGTCATTAAGATTTTTTTGCACAGATCTTTTGTGTACAGTTCTTCGTGTTCTTTTGTGTATTCTTGCCATTTCTTCTAGATCTCTTCTGCTTCTATTAGATCTTTACCATTTCTGTCCTTTCTTGTGCCCATCTTTGGATTGAAATGTTCCTTTGATATTTCCAGTTTTCTTGAAGAGATCTGTAGTCTTTCCCCTCTATTTCTTGGCATTGTTTCTTGAAATAGGTCATCTCTGTCTTTGCTATTCTCTGGAACTCTCCATTTAGTTGAGTGTACCTTTCCCTTTCTCCCTTGCTTTTCACCTCTCTTCTTTCCTCAGCTATTTGAATCTTGTCCCCTGGTCCACATAACCTCTGTCTTATATTTCCTAGAGGATGAACCTGTACTTAGTTCCAGAGTTGGGATAGTGGAGACGCTATGGAGATCCAGTAACTTTGTGAAAAGATTATCAGTCTCTGCCCATTTCACCTCCACACTTATGCTCACCTCCATGGGGTCCTGAGGATGCTAACTACTGATTCTATAGAGGTGCCCTAGTGGAAGCTGACTAGCTTTCATCTCTATGCTATCTTCTAGGCCAGTTATTACTCATCCTTCTGTTTCCTAGCTCTTTAAATTCTCTGGCTATTATTTCCTTTCCAGGTCTCTTTGTCCTTGTGTCTTATGCCTTAAAACATTCCTTTTATGTTCTTTTAGTGAAGTTTTCAGATGACGTAATGCTAAATGTTTCTTCACTCTGCAAACTCCACTTGAAAGCTAGATCTTGCTTCTTTTCTTACTCTCTGGCCAAATGCGATGGGGAGGTGAGGAGAAATTACAAAGTAATGTGGTGTTGCTAAAATTCAGAGTCACTGTCTTTCTCTTGGCTCAAATAAATAATTTTTTATTTGAATCACCTGATTAAATTGCTCTATTCTTTGAGATAGACATTTATGAAAAAAAAATCCCAGGTTTATTTATCAAATATTGAACTCTATAATATAACTAGAAACTTCATAAGTAATCTAAAAGTATTTCCTAAACATTCATGATATACAAAACCTTATCTGGCTATATTCTCAAGAATTTTATGATTTGGAATGAAAAATTAGTCTGTGGAGTAAAAAGAAGTCATGAATCAAGATAATGATACAAGCAGTTGTATTAATTTCTACATTTCCACATTCCATATATCCAGATGCAAACAAATCATCATTCATGTGACAATGTGATAACCTCTTCCAATTCTGTGCCATTGCAATCCATGAAGGAAGTATACTTTATGATGATTAAGTGCCTTACTTAGTGTGTATTTGTATTCCTGCCTCTTTGGAGGTTTTAAAATTAAAACTGTGTCACCTCACAGAAATAAGTTAAGTGTGGCCCAATCTGGAAATGATGGTAGGTTTTTAGGGATTGTTTTTATGTAACNATACTTTATGATGATTAAGTGCCTTACTTAGTGTGTATTTGTATTCCTGCCTCTTTGGAGGTTTTAAAATTAAAACTGTGTCACCTCACAGAAATAAGTTAAGTGTGGCCCAATCTGGAAATGATGGTAGGTTTTTAGGGATTGTTTTTATGTAACTAGATGACCTATTTCCTAAGGATAATGACTTTATGAAGATAGACCATATCTTTTATAATTCTTTTGAATGCCTCTTAGTTTTACAATTTTAGTTTTGAAGCTAGACTTATTTTTATAAGAACAAGAAAAATTAAAATAAAATTTACTTTGAAAAATGTCAATCACTTTGGACTAACCTTTTATAATGCTTTATACTTAACCATTATTGTCTTCCCTGTACTATGAATTCAGACAAATTCAGAAGTGTATTGATGTAACTGTTGATGAGAACATATTGCTATTAGGCAAGCTTTTCTTATTTAAGCAAACGATAACTGGGTCTAGGCTCCTGCACCATAATCACTTGGAACAGGACTGGTGCTGGTGTCTGTCTTGCAGCTTCACAATCCTTAGGATGCTTCCTTATTGTCCAAGAGGGCAACATCAGCTCCAGCCACCGTTTCCTCATTCCAACCAATGGGAAAGAGGAAGGATAAAGAAGGGGCTGTCTCTTCATGTTGGAAACTCTTCTGGGCAGCTACACACGTCCCAGTAGCCAAAGGCTGGTCACCTGGCCACACTTAGCCTCAATGAGTGGTGGAAAACATATCTATTCCAGACAGCCTTGTCTCCAGTAACTACCAGGGTTTCTGTTCTGATGAACAAAGGGGAAAAAATGGCAGGCCAGAGACAGGAGGGGAAGCACAATCTCTTTCACAGGGACACTTATGTATATCCAGTTTGTAATTCCACACATTTCATAAACTGGCCAACTCTAGGACAGCAAGAGGTGGTGATAAGCAACCCAGATGGTGGGCACTGTGTCAGTGGTGGGATCAACCATCAGATATCTGTTTCATGGGTATGGATCCTATGCTGGGATCCAGCTTGAACTATATAAAAAATTTTTAAAAATTACATATTTTAATTATAAAACAGCTCAAACATGCTGGGCACTTATTATACACCACTCAATTTTCGTAAAAGTTGTCACATTTATTCTAGCTATCTCTTGTCCATATAAGAAACAGAAGGGCTACCAACTCCTCCATCTCTTTTCCTTTCTTAGTGTTGAATCTTTACCAGGGATGTGAGTTATTTGCACTGAAATAGAACTTATTTCACTCGTGGCATTGTGTTGGTGCCATGTGGTGCTAATAGGAGTACAAAAAGCTGTATTTTCTCCAGTGTGATTTTGATCTTAACAAGACACAATCCAGTAAATGATGGTTGTGTCTATTAAAAATATCCTTTTAAGCTTAAAAATCACTAAAATACTATTTGCACACATATTTGAAGGACATAGCATGTGTAATTTAAACAAAAATGGACACTGATAATAAATATATTTACATATACAGGGAGATGTATATTAAGCAATCTACTTGACTACATTTTTTATTGTTATAAATCACTGCATATCATATTTAAAATCTTCTTTCTACTTAAGAAAATTCTTTAATGGCAGATCTTGTAGTTCTGAGTGATGCTGCTATACCCACCCGTCATATGCAGGTAGTTTCTCAAAAAATGGGGGAGAGGGAGTTGAACAGAAGGAGGAAATGGGCTGAGATGCAGTTGCAGCAAAGGTCTCAGCTCCAAGTGCCCTGGAGCTGGGGTGTCTCCAGAGTTGGCCCCTTGCATAGACTAGTGACTGGATGGGAGCTACTTCTGAGGAAGGAGTGTGATCTTGGGCAAAGGGACTCTCCTCTTCTTAAGGTTATGAGACCTTGGAGCTGGGTGGGGGGGTATGGAATGCCTGGGGGTCATACCACCCCCTCCACTTCTGGGTGGGGCACATTCCCAGTTCTTGTACTTTGACCAATCATACACTCACATTTTGCTGTTTTGTTGGCCAATGATAAGTCAGCCTAGTGATTCTAAAACAATAATTCACTTCATTTTCATCAATCATACTGGATGTCCAGGGTTCAGTGTAATATCATCAAACTTTGAAAAGAAACCTGGTAAGGGATCTCAGTTTAAGAAATAGATATAAAAGTTGCACTATTTGTGACTAAAGTTTAAAAATATATTAAAAATTTTAATATAAAATCTTCTACTTTTTGGTGGCAAACAAGCACTTGATTGTTTTTGGAATCCCTGAAGCATCTTTAAGCAGGCAGCTGAGACTCAGGTCTATCAAAAGAAGCCTGCTTTTGGAATCAGATGTATCCAAAATTGAACAGTTAGTTACTTGCTGTGTGACTTTGGCAAGTCACACAACCTCTCTGTGTTTCAATTTCTGAAACAAAGCAAAGCCCTTCTTCTAAGGTCTCTTTGGTCTCTGTGAGCTCCCCCTTTATGGCAGAATACAGCCAGGACCGCCCTTCCAGGGCAGTGAGCCTAAGAACTGTTGTTTAGTTGCTAAGTTGTGTCCAACTCTTTTGTGCCTCCAGACACTGTGGCCCACCAGATTCCTCTGCCCATGAGATTTCCCAGGCAGGAATACTGGAGTGGGTTGCCATTTCCTTCTCCAGGGCACCTTCCAGACCCAGGGATGGAAGCCGCGTCTCCTGCATTGGCAGGCAGATTCTTTACTGCTGCACCATCAGAAAGCCAAGAACGGTTGCAGGTCTGACCAGTTTCCTGGCCGTCTGTCAACAGGATTAACTTATCATCGAAGGTTCCTTCAGGAGGCAACCCTCACACCAGGAGTGCCCTGGGGAGGTTGTCGAACGTGACTTCATGTCAGGGCCTCCCCATTGCCAAGCCTGCCTTAGGAAAGACTTAATTCCTTGGCACGAGGGAGCAAGGAAAAAACGGAGAAGGGAAAAGGCAGGTGCCAGCGGCAGGAGGTACAGCTTCTGAGCCTGGGTCCACCTCCCATTTCAAGCCCAAGTTTTCTGTAATTGGATTGTCGTTTGTCCTGCACACCCCTCCTGGCCATCTCCAGCGAGTGGCCCCTTCACTCCATCCATGTGGGGACATAGGCAACTTTAATTAAGATGAAGGGGGAGCTCCGGGAGGCGGGGAGAGTCTGGAGTCTGTTCAGCTCCTGAGCTCAGCATGCATGACTCACTGCCCCGCACCCCGTATCCCAAGCTGGAGGCCGGTCCTTTCAGACTTGAGTCCCTGCCATCAAGTCCCTTCACACGTATGCTCCCCTTTCTTCCCATGTCTAATTGAGAGAAGATATGCTTTATTTGAAGTGAGAATTCCCCTGTGTCCATGAATGTCCTCCACTCCTGCAAATTTCCGCAGAGGGAATCATAAGTCAGGCAGTGCTGACATCAGGCAGTTTAGTGATCTCATAGAGGGGTCCGCTGGGCAAGGAGGAGGGGGCAGGGGATTAGGAGGACTTGGCTGCAGAACCCAGATTCTGAGCTACGTCATCTTTCTCCTCCGTGCTCTGAGCAGGCAGGAGCCGAGCCTCTACCCCCGACCTCCTGGGACTGTGGGTCAGGCACTTGCCATGGGAGATATGAAAGGGGGTTCAGCCCATGGAAATCCAGGATCAATCAATCTGTCAGCAAAACCATGGGGTATTTATGGAGCATCTGATATATGAGGGAGGGAAACCCTAGGTACATGAGGATTCGTTTTCAAATATTCTTTGAAACATTCGGGGGAAAAAAAAGAACCACGATCTCTTCAAGTGCAGAAAGTAAGTTTCTGACATTGTTAAGAATGTGATGCTGGCTGGAAAACTGCCCCTGGGTATTGCAATAAAAAGGACAGCATAAGAGATGCTTTCCGGAAGGAGTCTTTTCATGCGTTCCTTCCTGTATTTATCCTAGGAGTCACAACTGGGTTAGATGTAGTAGCTTCATCCGCATCCCTCTGACCTCTCACCTCAAGACACCACCCCAAACTGTAAATCAAAACCACACTGAGATGTCATCTCACACCTGTCAGAATGGCTTGTCATCAAAAAGAACACCCAAAACACATTCTGGCTAGGATGTGGAGAAAAGGGAATGCTTATACGCTGTTGCTGGGAATGTAAACTGGGGAAGCCACTATGGACAACAGTACAGGGCTCTCTTAAAATACTAAAAATAGAACTATCATAAAACCCAGCAATTCCACCCCAGGCATATTCAGAAAACTCCCCAAAACACTAATTAGAAAAGATACATGCATCCCAATGTTCATAGCAATATTACATACCTTTGCTAAGGTATGGAGGCAACTTAAGAGTCCATTGTTTGATAAATATATAAAGAAGAAGTGATGTAGATACACAGTGGAATACTGTGTCGTGCTCAGTTGCTCAGTCGTGTCTGACTCTTTGCAACCCCATGGACTGTAGCCCGCCAGGCTCTTCTGTCCATGGGGATACTCCAGGCAAGAATACTAGAGGGAGTTTCCATGCCCTCCTCCAAGGGATCTCCCCAACCCAGGGATCCAACCCAGGGATCCAACCCAGGTCGCCTGCATGGCAGGCAGATTCCATACTGTCTGAGCCACCCGGGAAGCCCACTCAGCATGAAAAAGGAAAGAAATTTGCCATTTGCAGAAATATGGATGGTATTATTTTAAGGGACATAAGTCAGAGAAAGACAAATGCTGTGTGATATCACTTATAAGTGGAATGTAAAAAATGTGACGAACTCCTGAATGTAACAAAACAAAGCAGAGTCACAGACTTAGGAAGCAAACTAGTGGTTACCAGTGGGAAGAGGGAAGGTAGACAGAGGGGTAGAAGANACAGATGTACAGAACAGTCTTTTGGACTCTGTGGGAGAAGGAGAGGGTGGGATGATTTGGGAGAATGGCACTGAAACATGTATAATATCATATATGAATGAATCGCCAGTCCAGGTTCGATGCATGATCCTGGATGCTTGGGGCTGGTACACTAGGATGACCCAGAGGGATGGTACGGGGAGGGAGGAGGAGGGGGGTTCAGGATGGGGAACACGTGTATACCTGTGGTGAATTCATGCTGATGCATGGCAAAACCAATACAATACTGTAAAGTAATTAACTTCCAATTAAAATAAATAAATTTATATTAAAATAAACTTTCATCCAAATTTAATATATTTTTAGAAATCATGTGAACTGGGAACCTGAAAATAGTCACTTTGTGTGTGAATATTAATATATTGATTTGCTATATTATATTCAGTCTCAAATTTAGAGCCTTTTTACAGATTAAGTGTAACCCGAAGTTTTAAGTGCCATGCTCATCATATTATTAACCAAATCTTGCTAGAAACAGTACTTTGTAATCTTAATATGTACAACCCAAGTTTACTGATGCCTGGGTGGATCAGCCTGAGCACTGGACTGGAATGTTTTAGGTTTAGATTTGGGTCCTGCTTTTGGCATGGTTAACAGTGCAGTGCTGAACAACCAATATCAAGCCTATTCGTTTGCTAGGGTGGCTCTAACAAAATACCAAAGACTGGGTAACAACAGAGGTCTTCTTTCTCAGTCTAGAGATTAGAAGTCCAAGATCAAGATGTTATCAGGTTTGGTTTCCTCTGAAGTTTCCCTCCTTGGTCCCTTAGTCAGTTCAGGCTGTTATTTTAAAAATACCAGAGACTGAGTGGCTTAAACAACAAATATTTTTTTTCTCAGAGCTCCGGAGCCTCTGATGTCCAAGATCAAGATACACGCAGATTCAGTATCTACTGAGAGGCTGCTTCCTGGTTCATGGAGGGCTATCTTCCTACAGTGTGCTCACATGGAGGAAGGAACAAAGGCGTTCTCTGGGGTCTCTTTAATAAGGACACTAATTTCATTGATAAGAGCAGAGCTCTCACAACCTAGTACCTCCCAAAGGCCTTCCTTTCTTCCCAAATACCATCACATTGGAGATTAGATTTCTTCACATGAATTTTGAGGGGACACATTCAGTCTATAGCAGATACCTCCTCTCTGTCTGTTCACATGTTCACCTTTCTGCGGATGCACAGGACTGGTGCGTCTGTGCCCACATCTCTCTTTATTAGGATACCAATTGTACCAGTTGTATTGGATTGGGATTCCCAGATGATGGTGGTTTGTTTAGCGGTTTAGTCACTAAGTCGTGTTCTATTCTTGCGGCCCCATGGACTGCAGCCTGCTAGGCTCCTCTGTCCATGGGATTTTCTAAGCAAAAACAGTGGAGTGGGTTGCCATTTCCCTGGTGGTGCTAGTGGTAAAGTACATGCCTGCCAATGGAGACACAAGAGACATGGCTTCGATCCCTAGATCAGGAAGATCTCCTAGAGGAGGGCATGGTAACCTACTCCAGTATTGTTGCCTGGAGAATCCCATGGATGAGCCTGGCAGGTTACAGGCCATAGGGTCACACAGAGTCGAACACAACTGAAGCAACTTAGCGTGCATGCATGTGCATATTGGATTAGGGTCTGACCTAATGACCTCATTTTAACTTAATTACTTCTTTAAGGCCCTCTCTGCAAATAGGGTCACAATGTGAGGTACAGTTTCAACACGAATTTTGAGCAGATGCAGTTCAGCCTACAATACTCTTTAATGTTGACTTCTTCAATCACAAATTGTGTGGGTTGGTTAAAGTATCACTAAAGACTGTCCAAGGTCTGAAGGATTAAAAGTACTTTGAGAAGATGACCATTGTCTTTTCTGAATAAATATTGTGACTTTCAGTATCCTTGGTTGCAAGCATCATAAAATGACCCTGGAAAACTTCAGATAAAGAGAATTTTTGATAAACTGTGGGGGAGTCAGAGAGGAAGAGGAGGCCAGAGGCTTTGGCTAAGAAACAGGAGAGACCCTGGGAGCTGTGAAGAGCAAGGCAGCAATACTGTTCCAACTTCCTTGCAAATAGGCAGGGAGGGGATGTCTGGAACCTGGAGTATCCACTGGGGGAGGCTGGCACCAACTCCCACCAAGACCATACACAATGAAGAGGTGGGGGTGGGGTGGGGTTTGAAGATGTCAGGAGACTCCTGAAAGGGCCTAGAGGAGTTACAGCAAGATGGTGTGATGGTACAGAGCATTCCGTCCCCCATAAGCTGACGTGTAACCACTAAGTACATCTTATGATATTTAACTAACATTACATTAAATATGATTGTGAAAGCTGACGAAACAATAAAGCAGTCTCCTGACATTGTTAATGGCTCTCAACAATCACATTTTGACAATAAATTTTTGAAATAAAGTTCAAATTGTCCTTGGTGAGGCAACAGTGAGTGGTGGCATGAAGTGAGATCTTGATTCCCTGCCCAGGAATTGAACCTGAGTAGCCTGGATGAAAACTATGAATCCAAGCCACAAGACCAGTAGGTGCTAGAGGATAAAAACTGTTTTTTCCCTGAATCTTTGCCCCCAGTGAAAAATGCATTTATCACAGAGGCAGAAACTGTAAATGCAGGTACACAATGTATTATTAGAAACATAGCACAACAAGAGGGAGAGCACAGAGAGAAATGGTTTGTTTAGTGGAGGTAGAAACAAGACAGAGATGCACACCTGGAGAGAAAGGGTGTAGGTGCCAAGCCTAGTGAGGAGGAGTCCCATAAAGAGCCCATTGAGTCATTTATATAAGGCAGTTCTTTGGGGTCTTTGTCTTCCTTCAGGCCAATTTTCTGGTTTCTTTTCCCACACCTGACCTACCCTGGGACATGCATGCATCTCTCAACCACGATGGATCTCGAAGTGAAGGCTTCTGGGAAGAGCAAGGCTTATTATGGCCTGGCATTATCCCTTGATTTTTGGCTCAAAATGAGACATTCTGCACATGTGTAGTGTCTTCCTTGTTCCAAAAGACATTGGGAGGGAGATATCTTAATCTTTTTCTCAAACAGGATTTTACCCTCTCTTTGTCCTTGCCATGACCATTACCTTAAGGTGTTTATATGAGACAAACACTGACTATTTACCTTGTTTCTGTTCTTACTTCCATTCCAGAGGGCAAACTGGAGGCTGACTGTAAATGCCTCAACTGGAGCCCACCTATCTCTTGTCTTATGAAATTCAAACAGAAGGTTAGCTGTAAGTCTAACCTGGAAACTATCTATCTCCTAAATCAAAATTAGAAGTTGAAATCGCTACCTTAAAAAGCTGCACTATTTTTTTCACTCAGAAGTCTAGACTTTAGTGATTTCATCCATCAAATGGAAATAAAGATGCTCTTCCTGTGAAAAGCAAGATTTAGAAATGGATGGATTTGGGGCTTACACCTTACAGCCATAAGCTTTATGATTACATATTGAAGATGGGATTGGTCTTTCCTCTGATCTTTCATCAGTTTCCTGCTATTCATCTTCCACTGGTTCTTTTTGGAAAGCTTAATTCTCCCAAGGGAGAGACACTGCTCATTTAGAAATTGATGTCTTTTATTGATTTCCATAATCACAATTTCTTTTCAGATATTCTCTTANGATCTTTCATCAGTTTCCTGCTATTCATCTTCCACTGGTTCTTTTTGGAAAGCTTAATTCTCCCAAGGGAGAGACACTGCTCATTTAGAAATTGATGTCTTTTATTGATTTCCATAATCACAATTTCTTTTCAGATATTCTCTTATGATTCTGCTATTCATTTTTTTTTTCCACTAGGCTTTCTGGAAATTATTTGCTATCTATATTTTATTGAAGTGTAGTAATTGCTCTTGATAATTACACTTAATAATCTCTTCATTTATAGATTTTGTTACATTTTCTCTTTTCCTCAGCTCTGATCTGAAATAGGAAGTGTTCAGGTTTTTCTGTAATTTTAAAATATATACTATTTTTGGTCCAAAAGCTAGATATATAGCAAAGTTGCTATTATAGTCTAGCTATTCAAAACTTCTCTTTAGCTGTGAAACTTTATTTTAGATATCATAAGAACCTCAAGTTTTTATTGAGCTCACTGTTATTCTTATTTTGTTTTTAAATATTTTGAAACTTCTTTATACTGGTTCATACTCTGCTTAATTTTAGTCAAATAAACAATCTCTACAACCCTGATTGCAGTGTATTTGGCTTTTCCTTTCCATCCCCACAAAGAATTAGCACACTTGAATCCTCATCCATCCAACAAACATTCAATGAACAGCTTGTGGGCATGCCCAGTTGCTCAGTCCCTCAGTCATGTCTGACTCTTTGCAGCACTATGTACTGTAGCCAGCCAGGCTCCTTCAACCATGGGATTTCCCAGGTAATAATACTGGAGTCTAACTGAGAGAATCTAACTCGGGGTCTCCAGCATTTCCTACATTAGTGGAGGGATTCTTTACCACTGAGCCATGTGGGAAGCCCTTCAGTGAACAGCTACTATGTGTCAATTATTGTTCTAGACATAAAGTTGGCACTAATACTAATCTTCCTTCATAAATATAATTGTACTGTTTTTGTCTCACTTATATTTTATCTATCAATCAAAATTTTGGTAGTGAAAAAAAATGCCACCTTGCTCTGTTTTATTTTATGCATAATAATAACAGAGGCTCTTTTTTATCCATTCACTTCTTGCAAATGAACATTGAGCAATAGGGGATTTTTTTTAATCAAGAAACATTAAAGTATCTCTATGGAAGGGATCTCATAGAGCTTCTGTTTTTAAACTAGTCATAAAGATATATACATATTGTATGTATAACACAGTTTTAAACAGTTGTTTAAAACAGCCACTGCTGTTGTTTTTCTGTACAAAGATATTGAACACATTCAAATTTATAACTTTTTAAAATTTCAACATCACTGAATGGGAGCAATGAACCAGATTTGATAACACAAGAAACCAAAAATTGGAGTGACGTTATAGGTGACATTTGCAATCATACCAACCCAACATCTCACTTACTTCTGTATTTTGCTGAAATTGCACAATTTCACAAAGATATATAGTTGAAAAAATAATCTTTATTTGCCACTGTACCTCATACTCTAAGAATATTTTTCGATTTGCTCTAATCTAGACCACAGGATCAGGAGACAATTGGCTGTTTTTATTTCAAAGTTAAATCCCCAGACAATATCTGCCATCTGCTCACATTCCCCTTTACCAAAATGAAAGCTAGACAAGAAGCTTACAAACCCTTCAGATAAAATACGTAGAAGATACTATCATGGCTTGCCGTGCCACCGACTCCTTCATTGTTGCACAACTACTGCTGCGCTCTAGTGGGAGCATGCACAGAGCAGATGTATCTGCGCCTAGGCTAACATTTAATTGGACTTGGCACCCATGTGCTGTAGCAATGTACTCATGCATATGCTTTTATTTGAAAGAGCAAGCTCAGGCCTGAATTTTTAAAGAGGGAAAGAAAACAAGTCTTCCTAATCTATGCACATTTGCAAAAAGCTCAAGTGTATAGACTTACAGACTATAGGTCCCTTTTCCAAGGACTACCCTACAACATGAATAGTATAAACAATATGAAGAGGCAAAAAAAATAGGACACTGAAAGATGAATGGCCCAGGTTGGTAGGTACCCAACATGCTACTGGAGATCATGGAGAAATAACTCCAAAAAGAAGGAAGAGACGGAGCCAAAGCAAAAACAACACCCAACTGTGGACGTGATTGGTGATGGAAGTAAACTCCAGTGCTGTAAAGTACAATATTGCATAGGAACCTAGAATGTCAAGTCCATGAATCAAGGCAAACTGGAAGTGGTCAAACAGGAGATAGCAAGAAGGAACATTGACATTTGAGGAATCAGCAAACTAAAATGGACTGGAATGGGTGAATTTAACTCAGATGACCATTATGTCTACTACTGNAGAATGTCAAGTCCATGAATCAAGGCAAACTGGAAGTGGTCAAACAGGAGATAGCAAGAAGGAACATTGACATTTGAGGAATCAGCAAACTAAAATGGACTGGAATGGGTGAATTTAACTCAGATGACCATTATGTCTACTACTGTGGGCAAGAATCCCTTAGGAAAAATGGAGTAGCTACCATAGTCAACAAGAGTTCGAAATACAATACTTGGATGCAATGTTAAAATGATAGAATGATCTCTCTTCATTTCCAAGCAAACCATTCAATATCATAGTAATCCAACTCTATGCCCCAACCAGTAATGCTGAAGAAACTGAAGTTGAATGGTTCTATGAAAACCTACAAGATCTTCTAGAACTAACACCCCCAAAAGATGTCCTTTTCATGATAGGGGACTGGAATGCAAAAGTAGGAAGTCAAGAAACACCTGGAGTAACAGGCAAATTGGGCCTTGGAGTACGGGATGAAGCAGGGCAAAGGAATAGAGAGTTTTGCCAAGAGAACGCACGGGTCATAGCAAACACCCTCTTCCAACAACACAAGAGAAGACTCTACACATGGACATCACCAGATGGTCAACACCGAAATCAGGTTAATTATATTCTTTTCAGCCAAAGATGGAGAAGCTCTATACAGTCAGCAAAAACAAGACTGGGAGCTAACTGTGGCTCAGACCATGAACTCCTTATTGCCAACCTTAGACTTAAACTGAAGAAAGTAGGGAAAACCACTAGACCATTCAGTTATGACCTAAATCAAACCCTTATGATTATAAAGTGGAAGTGGCAAATAGATTCAAGGGATTAGATATGATAGACAGAGTGCTTGAGGAACTATGTATGGAGGTTTGTGACAATGTACAGGAGACAGGAATCAAGACCATCCCCAAGGAAAAGAAAAGCAAAATGTTTGTCTGAGGAGGCCTTACAAACAGCTGTGAAAGAAGAGAAGTAAAAATCAAAGGAGAAAAGAAAAGATATACCCATTTGAATGTAGATTTCCAAAGAATAGCAAGGAGAGATAAGAAAGCCTTCCTCAGCGATCAATGAAAAGAAATAGAGGAAGACAAGAGAATAGGAAAGGCTAGAAATCTCTTCAAGAAAATTAGAGATTCCAAGGGAACATTTCATGCAAAGATGAGCTCGATAAAGGACAGAAATGGTATGGACCTAACAGAAGCAGAAGATATTAAGAAGAAGTGGCAAGAATACTCAGAACTGTACAAAGACCTTCACAACCCAGATAATCATGATGGTGTGATCACTCACCTGGAGCCAGACATCCTAGAATGTGCAGTCAAGTGGGCCTTAGGATGCATCACTATGAACAAAGCCAGTGGTGGTGATGGAATTCCAGTTGAGCTATTTCAAATCCTAAAAGATGATGCTGTGAAAGTGCTGCACTCAATATGCCAGCAAATTTGGAAAATTCAGCAGTGGCCACAGGACTGGGAAAGGTCAGTTTTCATTCCAATCCCAAAAAAAGACAATGCTAGAAAATGTTCAAACTACCACACAATTGCACTCATCTCACACACTAGTAAAGTAATGCTCAAAATTCTCCAAACCAGGCTTCAGCAGTATGTGAACCATGAACATCCAGCTGTTTCAGCTGGATTTAGAAAAGGCAGAGAAACAAAAGATCAAATTGTCAACATCAGTTGGATCATCAAAAAAGCAAGAGAGTTCCAGAAAAACATTTATTTCTGCTTTATTGACTATGCCAAAGCCTTTGACTGTGTGGATCACAAATACTCTAGTAAATTCTTCAAGAGATGGGAATACCAGACCACCTGACCTGCCTCTTGAGAAACCTATATGCAGGTCAGGAAGCAACATTTAAAAGTGGACATGGAACAACAGACTGGTTCCAAATAGGAAAAGGAGCACATCAAGGCTGTATATTGTCACCATGCATATTTAACTTATATGGAGAGTACATCATGAGAAATGCTGGGCTGGAGGAAGCACAAGCTGGAATCAAGATTGCTGGGAGAAATATNAAAAAAGCATTGTTGATGTATGGCAAAACCAATACAATATTGTAAAGTGAAAAAAAAAAAAAAGCATAGGAAGTATTAAAGTTAAAAATAAATCCAAACAAGCAAACTAACAAAAAACTCCTTTGCTTTCATTGAGAGCAAAGGTCAGGTTTTCAGTTTCTTTGACCAAAGATAAGCTATTTGACAATGTTGAGAAGGTCTCATCTTGGTGTCCATGGACATCTCTCTTCTGGCTCCTTCTCCTGTGTTCTGGAGACCAGAGGTCTGATAGCAAGACAATGGCAGGGCCATGCACCCCCTGAAACCTCTAGAATGAGATCATACCTCGCTTTTCTAGCTTCTGTGGCCCCAGGCATTCACTGGCTGTGGGAGCATCACTCCAATCTCTGTCCTCACATGGCCATCTTCTCTCTGCATGCCCCTCTGTCTTTACATTATTTTATGCGGATTCCAGTCTATTAGATCAGACACCCACTCTATCTTAGTATGACCTCATTTACACACTTTGCAACCCTGTGAACTGTAGCCCAAAAGGCTCCTCTGTCCATGGGATTTTCAAGGGAGTCCTCCCGACCCAGGGATGGAACCCATGTTTCTTACATCTCCTGCATTGGCAGATGGATTCTTTACCATTAGCACCACCTGGTAAACCCAGTATGACCTCAAATTACTTTAAATTACATCTGTAATGATCTTATTTCCCAATAAGGTCACATTCTGAAAAACTGGGGGTTTGGTCTTCAATCTATCTGTTTTTAGAGATTACCATTCAAGCCAAAACATGTAAAAGTAAAGTGATATTGATTAAAAAATGCACATCATTTAATTTCTCCAGCCTCAGTTTGTTCATTTATATAATGGCTAGAATGATACTCACACTTCTTACTCCGTGTCTAAAGAACCTATTAATAGTGGATATAGAAACCATTAGGAATTCAAGTCCTTCACTGGAAGTGCTGTTGCTGAAGCTGAAGCCCCAGTACTTCGGCCATCTGATGAGAACAGCCAGTGCATTGAAAAAGACCCTGATGCTGGGGAAGATTGAAGGGGCAGGAGGAGAAGGAAGCAACAGAGTATGAGGTGGTTGGATGGCATTACTAACTCAATGGACAGGGGTTTGAGCAAACTCCAGAGACAGTGAAGGGAAGCCTGGTGTGCTGCAATCCATGTGGTCATAAAGAGTCGGACATAACTGAGTGACTGAACAACAGCAAGGAGTTCAAGCACGCTTTGCAAGTATGAGGGTTTATCTTGATTATGATCTGATCCACTTTTATAGTTTTGTGATTGCTGGGCTGTGCATTCTCAGACACGCTGGGCCTCTCCTCTCAGTGTGGAAGGCGTGGCTTAGGGATTAAAGCACAATTGCTCCTTCAGAATGTCTTGGCAACACCAGGTTCCCTAATTCTGATTACGTTTTCTCAGCCAGCAGGTACTGCAGGACTATGAAACGGGGCGAGATTTTACGCCACATGGAAGCCCACATTAGAGGGGCAGCAGGAAAGGTGATCAGAGGGACCATGGCTCCAGGAAGCCAGGGAATACAGGCGCTGGAGCCCACTGCCTTCCTGCCCCCACCGCCGCCTGCTCTCACAACTCAAGTCACTCGACCATCCAGTCCTGGTTCTGGTCCTTGGAAGTGTCAGACCCTTGGGCAGTCAAATTTGAGCTGCTTTAAGAGCCTACACTGGGCTTTCCAGGGGGTTAAGTGGTAAAGAATCCACCTGCCAACGCAGAAGGCGCAAGAGACGTGGGTTCAATCCCTGGGTCAGGAAAACCCCTTGGAGTAGGAAACGGCAACCCACTTCCACTCTTGCCTGGGAAATCCAGACTAGTTTTATCAGCCACAGAGGCCACAGCTTGCTCACTTTGGCTCCTGAGCAGTCTATGTAGTGCAGCAACATCCATCCAGAGTTACCCATGGAGCAATAAACAAAGGTATTCTGAGAGGATAAAGCTCTCTCCACAAGCAATTCTGTGGGAGAACGCAGCTTTCCCGGCTTGTATCACTCAACTGAGTCAATCAAGGTGTTAATCTTGGTTTCCTGTAGCAGAGCTTAGTGAAACACGATAAGGAACAAATGGGATCAAGGACGCTAGATATTTTTGGAGTCTGTGGCATGCTTAAGGGTGGTGGTTCAAAGGCAAAGAATCTGCCCACCAACACAGGAGATGGAGGTTTGGTTTCTGAGTTGGGAAGATCCCCTGGAGAAGGAAATGGCAACCCACTCTAATGTCCTTGCCTGGAGAATCCCATGGACAGAATGAACCTCTCAGGCTACTGTTCACGGGGTTGTGAAAGAGCTGGACACAACTTAGCGACTAAACAACAAAGCATGCATGGGTGTATGTGCACACACACAAGTTCAACGGTCTGTGGACCTGCACATACAAAGCAATATATTGATCACTTTTAAAAGAGCCAAGTGGAAATAAGGCTGCTTGTCCAGCACTCCTCTGCCCATGTCTAATCCCTTTATTCCTCATCGTTTAAGACCATCTTTCTGCTGCTGACCTGTTCTCATATGTAAATATCCTGTCTAGTACAACTGGGTTTTTAGTTGGCTTAATACAAGGAGGACTCTTCTGTGGCCTGAGCTGCTTAGTGATAGAGTGGAATGCCTCACAAAATGGTCATTATTATAAGGGATGTGTTAGCAAGAGCCTGGATAACCACTTGGCAGAAATGTCCATTTTTAGTTATTTATTTGACAAATATTTACTGTACATTCACTATATACCAGGCATTGTATTAAGCACTGCAGAAACAAAAACAAATAAAACCTGTGGGTCTAAATGTTTGGCTGGAAGTTTAGACTGGGGCTGTAGCTAACTGCAACCCACACCAGTATTCTTGCCTGGAGAATCCCCATGGACAGCGGAGCTTGGCGGGCTACAGTCCACAGGGTCACAGAGAGTCGGACACGACTGAGGAGCCGCCTAAGCACGTACAGCACATGGCTAACGGCTCAGCACACGTCATACTGTTTCTCACTCCTGTGCCTGTTTATACGTTTTTTTCCTGCCTTATTCTGTTTATAGCTTAGTGCAGGCGTCCCTCTCCCTAGCAAGAGATACCTAAATTGCACTGGTTTGGGTTCAGTCCCTTTTCCGTGTGTGCCCAGAGTACCTGGTTTTATCACTGTGGTTTACGATTCTTGACATGTTATAAATTTTTTGTGGTCCATTGAGATGATATTTTATTAATCTTAGTGTCTCAGTAGCTAGCAACAATGTTTGACATAGGGTGGATACAACTGTATTTGTTAATTAAAAGTGAAATGAGGACACATCTACCCAGATGATGACCAGATTAAGAGGGTTATTTTCTTTTATCCTTATGGCATCCCACTTTTTAAAAAGTTTCTCTTCCTTTAAATAATTTCTTAAATTATAAAATCAACATACATTGCTTAGAGGGGCTTCCCAGGTGGCTCAGTGGTGAAGAATCTGCCTGTCAATACAGGAGATGCAGGACACATGGGTTTGATCCCTTGGTTGGGAAGATCCCTTGGAGGAGTAAATGCCAACACAGTCCAATATTTTTACCTGGAGAATCCCATGGGCAGAGGAACCTGGAAGGCTACTGTCCGTGGAGTTGCAAAGAGTCAGACACGACTGAGCAACTGAGTATGCATGTACATCCCCTAGAGAAGATTTGAAAAATCCAAAGTAAGGAGATGATTAAGAAAATGAAAATAGACTTGTAGTCCCTAAACATACTGAAAACATTACTTTCTGACTATACTTTAAAATATTTTTTGTACATTTGTTTAAAAAAAACTATTACATATTAATTAATGTAGGTTATATGATGTAATAGAGAAATCTTCAATAGGTTCGCACAATAATTTGTTTTTTCTCCATTATGTAAAGTTCAAATCAGTGGTTCTGACTGGAGGGTGTCTCTCCTCCCAGTGATGATTCAGAGGTTCCCGCCATCTTGTGGCTCTGCCATCTTTGATCCAGGGCTTCCAGGAGTGTTCACTTGAGGAAAAAGTACTGGGAGATCTTCAAGGGAACTTCTTACCAGAAGACAAGGAAGTATCCATGACACTTTCTCATTGTCTAGAACTTAGTTATAAGTTAGTAATCTTAAGTAATGAGTTAGTAATAATGGTCACTGCTAAGTCCAAGAAAGTCTATGCAGTGGAGTATGGTTGAGAGCGCAGGAGGAAAAGGACATGCATTTGATGAACTTTTAGCAGCAAATTCAAACACTTCTCTAAATACATATTTTACAGGCTATATTTTTAGTAAAAGTAATCATAAGCCTTGCCTCATTTTATTACATAATCCTTCTAAAAGGGGATAAATATTATGTTCCTGATGTTACAGATGAAGAATGGGAGGCAAAGGCACTTGCTCGAGGCCCCTCAGCCAGTGTGTGGTAGAACCTGTCCTCAACTCTCATCTTCAGACTTTTCTCGCAGTGCTTTGGGATGACATGCCTTCAGAACTGCAAAGAGAAAGGGGACAAGAAAACCACTGCCATGATAGAAACCAAGAAGATAATTTAGAGACTATCTTAAAGCTTGACTGAGTAAGGAGACCACTGATCGGATATCTCAAGACATTTTGTATACATAAAAGAGGGAAAATAAACCAAGAACTCCCAGCAAAAATGCAGTATGGAGGAGGCTTGTGGGCTGCAAGTGCTCAGAGTGTTCATCACTTATAATAAGTGGTTGGTTTGGCCCGTGGCCACTGTTCTTTGAGTTAGCGTTGACCCTTGACAACTTAGATGACTTATTGGCGACATGTAAGATCCATGCCTGAGATTTCCAAGGAAAGAGAATTGGCTTTGCTTGTTTGTGAATGACAGCACTGATTCTTGGAACCAAGAAAATGTTTTGTTAGGCTGACTATTTCTCTTTCTCACAATATCCCATTGAGGGTCATGGGTTCTTGACATGTGAAAATACCTGGGAACATTCAGAATTCAACTAATATGTATTCGCTGCATTCTGTACATACATAACGGTTGTGGAAGCTGGGAACATGTTTGTCAACACACAGGGCAAAGCTGCATTCTGCCTGTAAAATGATCTCTAGATGTGATATATGTATATTGAGTGCCCTGCTGTGACTAAGAGCTATCTAAAAAAGAAAAAATATAGCCACCTCCTGAAGCATGTATAAATTGCTTTTTTAGACCCTATAAAATTTTAGCTTGCACCAAACATAGAACTTCATTCATCATCCCACAAGTGAGGACTGCCAAGGGAAGCCAGCTCTTCCTGAGTCGAAAGTGGCAACACTCCAGGATTGGCAGAAATCAAATGAATCATTTCCTGCTTTTAGTTTTAGATAAATAATCAGAAAAGATTGTCTAGATTATGATCCAAAAGCCATTTTTCATAACTCGGACGACCAAGAATCCTTAAGAACTTTGTGTGGACGCCCCCTTTTCTAATTAACTCATTGCATAGTATTGAAGAGATGGTAGATAAATCCCCCGAGTCCAAGTTAAACTTTTTACTGCAGTGAAGGCATATGATCTCAGTGTGGAGACTATATGGTGTGGGTCTTTTTCTTTCTTTATTTTGATGCTTTGACACTGGGGCTTGGATCCTGAAGGGACTGTCCCTCCCAGGATTAACATTGCCAGATAGGAAGCAACTCACTTGGGAGGGCATTTTTCATATGCAAATTGACCGATCTAGAGCTTGTATCACCTCCAATCACCTCCTCTATAGGATCTCATACTCTGGTCCCTTATCTACCTGCCTGCTCACTCCAGAGCCAGGTCCAGACAACTAAGGACAGCACCTATGACCCAGGTCAATCCTAAACCCACTTACTCTGCCTCACCTGTTCATGTCTATGGAAATCACAGCACAGGCTGTTCCATGTGTTTCTCTTTGTCTCCTGCCCAGACCTGGTGCTCCCCTGGAGGCCTCCTATGCTGTGGCATGCCCCCTCCTCTTCAGATATGTGATGGCCTCAGACTGTCTTTACAATGGCAGTTGTTTCCATATCTGTTGGTCTCACCATACCTAAATCATAATAAAATCTACATTGCAAAACAATGAGGTCAAAGAGCATAAAAACAGGAATCAAGAAGTTGGACTCCAGCCCTGATTCTATAGCTACTTTCCAGGGAGGTCTTGAATAACTCTTCTAATTTCTCTGGGTCTCAGTTTTCTCATCTCTAAAATGAAGTCCCTGGATTCTCTGGATGAATCCTAAAGTTTCTTTTAAATGTCCAGATCCTGTGAATTTATTCTTTTAACATGTGGTAGGCTATTTATTACACAGACTTGCCAATGATGTGATTTCTTCATGGGAGCATTTACTGAGTACCTGCCATTTCATTGGCACCAAGTTGGGTCCAAAGATGGATAAGGTTAAAATCCTGCTTTTGAATGCATCATGCTACTTTCACACCTATAGAGTTCCAAGAAACAGGCCTGCTGGCTCCCCCGAGAAGACCTGCTATGCCCCAAAGGCACTGGAAAGCACACATGTTAAAAGATTAAACATCAGCTGTGAAAATACAGAATTAGCCTTGAATATATAGACTAGATATGATGATGAAATACCCTCCACTTCCTTTTTCCATTGCATGTATGCAAACATTCATAAGCTGCATAGTCAAATAAGAGTTACAGGGTGTCATTTGGCCTCAGAGGTTTCCATTTTGCCAAGTTTCTTTCTGACTTTGGGGGTTCTTAATGACTGAGTCTCTATAGTTGTACTCACTGCTCAGGCATTCCAGTTTCCTGAGGGAGATGCTTTTCATATTGATGGTACCTCCTGCCTATTGCTTCCACAAAGTATCATATGTTCTTTCAGCACTGTATTGGAGGAGATTTTCTGGGATTTCTGGTTTCTGAGTTTTTTTTTTTTTTGGCAAGAGGAGAACACATTCCATTCTGAATTCCACTTTTCAGAGTTTTCATCCATTGCATTCACCTCCTCCTGGGTTTGTGTTTTCTTTATCTTCTGTGGCCTCCCCACTGGCATTAGCCACAGTTAAAACTTTCTATTGCTCCCTCACTGGGATTTCGCTGTTTCTTCTTTTCAGGTATACTTTCCTATGTCTCTAGCAGGGATAATATTTTCAAAAAATATTACAACAAGGTATTTTTCTTTCCCCATAAACTATGTTGCCTAGCAATTCCCTCTGCTCAATGAATCAATGCCATTCATTGCTTTGGGGAGATTGTGGCTACCAACTAGAACAAAGAATTCATTGCTCAATTTTGAGTTTCATACTAGATTTTTTTAAAGTGCACAGAGAGATAATAGTCTTGACAGCCTACCTTTCATGGAGAGAGATTTTTTCTTTCCTTTACTATAAATTCCCCAAACTTCCATTGACATATAAAAAAAAACAAGGCTGAGTGTCTGAGCTATATTTGCCCTTAGCCATCAGGTAGAGAAGACAGGGCAGAATATGTAAGTTTGTTTCAACGTGTGCCCTCAGCGGTCTCTGACTGTTTGTGACCCTGTGGACTGTAGCCCACCAGTCTTCTCTGTCTATGGGATTCTCCAGATAAGAATACCAGAGTAGGTTGCCATGTCCTCCTCCAGGGAATCCTCCCAACCTAGGGATCGAACTTGTGTCCCTTGTATTTCTTGCATTGTGCAGGGAAGCCCCAAGTTTGTTTCAAAGGAAGAGAAAGAATTATGCTGATGTGGGGAGGAGAAGCAAGAGGCGAGGATGAAGATACTCCCTGGAGCTTGTTGAAAGCAGACCAGAGTGTGCACTCTCTGAATCTCCACTCATATTGGTGAAGGTGAACACGCTGGGTGAATCAGTGATAGGCTGAGGGAGAAGCTCAAAAGGCAGAGGGTTTGTTTCAATCCATTTCAACTTCTGGAAGGCGATTGTTTAAGTGTCCAACATGCACGAAAAGTGACTGCAGTCAAGCAACAGTGGGGCTTGGCTGAGGGCCGAGGGGGAATTCTGGAAGTTCCACGGTGACCCTCTGTAGGATGGGGAAGGTGGGAGGAAGTGAGAGAAACTAGAGGTTCTTGTAGGCATGGGCATGGGGCTCTGTAGGAGCTGTGGGATGGAAGAGCCCAGATAACCCAGCGAAGTAGGTAAGGCAGTGGATCAGAGGGTTCAGCTTGCCAGCAAGGACAGAGATGGGGAGCATGCTACCAGCGGAGAGTGGGAGAGCTTCCCAGGGCAGTCACTCCAGAGAAAAGTGGAACAGTGAAGTCGCTCAGTTGTGTCCAACTCTTTGTGACCCCATGGACTACAGCCCACCAGGCTCCTCCATCCATGGGATTTTCCAGGCAAGAGTACTGGAGTGGGTTGCAGCAGGAATTTCCCCTGCAGAAGCTCTGAAGGCAGAAGCCAGGGGTTAGAATTTCAAATAACCTTGAACCAGAGAGTCTGAACTCCCCTTAAACCAGAGGTTAGTCAACGAAGGGTGGCAACACAGAGCCCAGACCCCTCTCTCCTGCTTTCATAGTTTTACAAAGGTTTCTAGAGATCCGTCTATATGGAGAGGTGGGAGAAGCAGAAAAGCTCTGAGATAATGTCACTAAAACTCAGCATTTACCCCAAGAGATTCAAGTTTACCTGCATGATACCTGTCTTATGTTCACTAATTGACTATCACTTGTAGCATAAATACTTCTTTAAAAAAATCTTGTATTTAGTGAAAGACAAAAGAGTCTGAAAGAGCACATGGAAATACACATCCATACTTATAATTGCAACGAGGCCATATAGTCCAAGGGCATCATTCTACAGGCATGTAAAGCTATAGGCGCGATTTGATATCTATGCTTTAACAAGTCTTCCAGGTGATCTTGGACAACAAAGTTTTAAAAATTCACTATATTATATTGTAATCAGTAATGTGTACAGTAATTTATCTATTTTCTTCTTAAGGGTCATACAGAAGATTCATCTATGTACCTTTAAAACAGAGATACAACTGCCTGTAAAATTAGGTAGATAAAAAGAGCATTTCTATGTCTAGTCTTTTCCTCAAAACCTACTGAAAATCATAAAAGAAGGTAAAACAGAGGAAAAAAAAATGCAAGCTTAAGTGGAAGCATATAGACTAACTGCTGGGAAATGTGGATGGGGTCAAAGAAGGGTCCTGAGCTAAGGGAGACACATCCATTCTCACAATTTGAGCAAGAGAAGATTCCCCCAGAGGTCAGTGTCAAGGTCTTGGAAAGTCCAGCCAATGAATTTCTCACTGGTGCAATGCACTGCAGGGCTGTAGATGGAGGAGGTCCCTGTTTGATTCTAATGAAACAGCAGGGAATAAAACAGACAAAAGCAAAGGAGCTCATGACCTAGTTGGAAGAGAGAGACAGGAAAATAAATTAATAAATATACTCTGCTGACAAAGGTCCATATAGTCAAGGCTATAGTCTTCCCAGTGGTCACATATGGTTGTGAGAGCTGGACCCTAAAAAAGGCAGAACGCCAAAAAAATTATGCCTTCAAACTGTGATGCTAGAGAAGACTCCTGAAAGTCCCTTGGACAGCAAAGAAATAAAACCAGTCAATCTTAAGGGAAATCAAGCCTGAATACTTGTTGGAAGGACTGATGATGAAGCTGAAGCGCGAGTATTTTGATCATCTGACTCGAACAGCTGACTCATTGGAAAAGTCCTTGATGTTGTGAAAGATTGAAGGCAGAAAGAGAAGAGGGCGTCAGAGGATGAGATGGCTGGATGGCATCACTGATGCAATGAACATGAACTTGGGCAAACTTCAGGAGATGGTGAGGAACAGGGAGGCCTGATGTGCTGCAGTCCATTGGTTGCGAAGACTGGGTGACTGAACAACAACAATACATTATGTTGTGTGTGTGTTAGTTGCTTAGTTGTGTCCCATTCTTTGTGACCCCATGGACTGTAGTCCACCAGGCTCTTCCTCTCTCCATGTAATTCTCCAAATATTCTCCAAGAATACTGGAGTGAGTTGGCATTTCCTTCTCCAGAGGATCTTCCCGACTCAGGGACTGAAACTGCTTCATTGCAGGCAGATTCTTTACCATATGAGCCAGAAAGGAAGCTTAGAAAATAAATGAGATGGAGAAAAGTAAACCAGAGAAGGAAGATAGGGAGTATTAAGGGTACATGTGTGCACATGTTCAGTCATGTCTGACTCTTTGTGGCTGCATGGTCTGTAGTACGCCAGGTTCCTCTGTCCATGGAATTTTCCAGGCAAGAATAGTGGAGGGGGTTTTCATTTCCTACTCCAATTACTGGTGAAGCATTGCCAAAATTATACGTGGGATAATTAGTAACATTATCTTAGTCTGTTTGGGCTGCTATAACAAAATACTAGAAACTGGGTCACTTTTAAATAAGGGGAACTTGTTTCTTATACTGCTGGAGGCTGAATGTTCAAGATCAAGGTGCTGGCAGGAAAAGGTGAAGGTCCTTGTCTGAGTCACAGACTTCTTATATCCCCCAGGGCTTTTTCAGGAGCCCTGATTCTATTCACAAGGCCCCACTCTCATGATCTAAGCTCCTCCCAAAGGTCCCTCCTGCCTTCAATACTATCTCATGGTTAAGATTGCAGCATATACATTTTAGAGTGACACAAAGATTCAGACCATAGCAGATGTCTTCACTTAACAGGATATTATTTTAAAAAAGACTAGAAGAAGGTGGGAAACATCTGGGAAATGAGCATTTCAGCAGGAATGAACAGCATGTGCAAATGGCCTGTGGTGCCTGTGCATATGCCTCCTGTGCAGAGGCTACAAGGAGGCCAGTGGGGCCAGGTGGTCTGAGCAAGGAGGACGGAGTCAGAGTGAGTCACAGGAATGAAGAGAGCAGGTCCTGTAGGCATTGCAGCTCACTAAGGGCTTTGACAGATATTGAGTGACCTGGGGTCTCTAGATGGCTCTGAGCAGAGTTGGACATGATGTAGTTACAATGTTGAGAAGAGAAGGTAGAGACTGATTCAGAGACCACTGCAACAATCCAGGTGAGAGACAATGGCATAAGCAGAGAAGGTGATGAGAAGGGATAAGTTTCTGGATATTCAGTCTCACCATCAGTTCAGTTCAGTTCAGCCGCTCAGTCGTGTCTGACCCTTTGTGACCCCATGGACTGCAGCATGCCAGGCTTCTCTATCCATCACCAACTCCCGGAGTTTACTCAGACTCATGTCCATTGAGTTGATGATGCCATCCAACCATCTCATCCTCTGTCATCCCTTTCTCCTCTTGAATCTTTCCCAGCATCGGAGTCTCTTCCAATGAGTCAGTTCTTCACATCAGGTGGCCAAAGTATTGGAGCTTCAGCTTCAGCATCAGTCCTTCCAATAAGTATTCAGGACTGATTCCTTTAGGATGGACTGGTTGGATCTCCTTGCTGTCCAAGGGATTCTCAAGAGTCTTCTCCAAAACCTTACAGTAAGTCTCACTTTACAGTGTGAATATTCAGTGTACAAATAACACTGTAAGAACTCTTGATAAAGAATCTCATTTTTTAAAATGTGTTGTGAGTAGTGATATTGACACAGTACATTTCAGGCAAAGGCAGCTAAACATTTACTCAGCCAACAGTCCCTAATCAAGATTGACCTTCATGTGTGTGAACAAAAGAGGAGTTAAGGATGGATCCAAGGTTTGCACACTGAAAGAATGGAGTTGACATCAAGTGAGATGGAAAGGGCTGTAAAAGGAAGAGGTGGAACATGGACATGGAGGTACCATAGGCCCTCAATTATGGAAGTGTTGGGTCTCAAACATAGATAGATGGGTGGGAAGATGGTCAGCTAGATAGATTAGGATATATGTTGAGAGGATGGTTGGATAAGTAGTCTAGAGTTAAGGGAATTAGTCTAAACTAGAGACATAAATTTTGATGTCATCAAGTTTAGATTAAAGCAATGAATCTGGATGGAAGTAGAGTAGAGAAAATCAACTTTTAATGAGCCTTGGTGAAGAAGTTGGGGAGATACAGTGGACATAGCAAAAATAGAGCTATCATATTATCCAGCAATCTCACTCTTGGGCATGTATCAGGAGAGAACCATAATTTGAAAGGATGCATGCATCTCACTGTTCATTGCAGCACTATTTACAATAACCAGAACATGGAAAAAACCTAAACGTCCATCAACAGAGGGATGGATGAAGAAGATGGGGTATGTGTGTTTTGTGTGTGTGTGTGTGTATATATGTATGTATATACAGAAAAAAATATATATATACTTGCAAAAAAAATGAATGGACCTAGAGATTTTCATATAGAGTGAAGTAATTTAGAAAGAGAAAGACAACTATTGTATAATATTGATTATACATGGAATCTAGAAAAATGGTACAAATGTATTTATTTGCAAAGCAGAAGTAGAGTCATAGACATAGACAACAAACATGGTTACCAAGCGGGGAAGGGAGATGGGATGAACTGGGAGGCTGGGATTGACATCTGTACACTGCTGTGTATAAACTAGATAACTCATGATGACCTACTGTGTAGCACAGGGAACTCTGCTCAGTGCGTGTGGTGATCTAAATGGGAAGGGAATCTAAAAAAGAGGGGATATGTGTATATGTATGGCCGATTCCCTGGTGGCTCAGAGGTTAAAGCGTCTGCCTGGAATGCAGGAGATCCGGGTTCGACCCCTGAGTCGAGAAGATCCCCTGCAGAAGGAAATGGCAACCCACTCCAGTACTCTTGCCTGGAGAATTCCATGGAGGGAGAAGCCTGGTAGGCTACAGTCCATGGGGTCGCAAAGAGTCGGACACGACTGAGCGACTTCGCTTTCACTTTCACGGCCGATACACTTTGCGGTACAGCAGGAACTAACAGGATACTGTCAAGCACGTGTACTCCAATATAAATAAGAAAAAGAGACAGCAAATGAGACCAGGGAGCTGCAGTTGGTGAGGGAGGAGGAAATCACAGGAATATGGGAGACAGGGAAGGAAGATGGCTCCAGAAGATGGGAGTGCCCAATGGTGTGGATGGGTCAAGAAAGCCAAGGACTGAGATTTAAGCATCAGATCTAACAATCAGGAGAACAGATGACACTGTGCTCAGAAGTCGCTCGGTCGTGTCTGACTCTTTGCAAACACGTGGACTGTAGCCCACCAGGCTCCTCCATCCATGGGATTCTCCAGGCAAGAATACTGGAGTAGGCTGCCATTTCCTTCTCCAGGGGATCTTCCCAACCCAGGGATGGAACCTGGGTCTCCCACATTGCAGGCAAATGCTTTACCGTCTGAGCCAGCAGTGAAGCTTGATGACACTTCAACAGGTTCTATTTGGAGAGAGGGTTGGGGGTGAAAGTGGACTGAAGTAGAGATTATGAAAGTGTGTCACTCAGTCATGTCTGATTTTTTAAAACCCCAAGGACTATAGTCCTCTAGGATCCTCTGTCCATGGGATTCTCTGGGCTAGAATGCTGGAGTGGGTTGCCATTTCCTCCTCCAGGAAAGACTATGAAGACATATTCAAAAGAGTACAAATGCTCTGATTCTATTTATATGACATTCTAGAAAAGGTACGTCTATAGAAAAAGATCACTGGTTGCTAGCCTAGGGTCAGTGGGGAGAGATGACTGCAAAGGGGAATGAGGGAATTTGGGGGAGTGATGGAGCTATTATGTATCTTGATATGGTAATAGTTATACAGTTATCCCCATATGCCAAACTCACAGAAAGGCACCCCCCAAAAAAGTGAATTTTTCTGTGTGTTATTTATAAATTATTATAAATTATAAATAGGAGATAACATGAATGGTCATAAAAAAGATAACAGAATAAATACTGAGGTATGCATGTCTTTTTCAATGATTATTTCCTGTGGGTATATGGGCAGTAGTGGGATTGCTAGATCATATGACAGTTTTATTCCTAGTTTTTAAGAGAATCTCCATATTGCTCTCCATAAACCATCACAATATTGTAAAGTAATTATCCTCCAATGAAAATAAAATTAAAAAAAAAGAAGTAGAGAACCTAGAAACAGCGAGCACAGACACCTCTTTAAAGGGTTTTGCTCTAAAGATGAGCAGAGAACTGAGGTCGAAGCATGAAAAGAAAGAAAGTAAATTCAAGGCTGACTTTCTTTCAGTTAGAAAAAGGAAGCCTGTGGAGGAATTTGAAGTCGATGGGAATAAGCCAATAAAGACAAGGCTTTGATGATGTGGGAGAGAGGATGGGACTTGCTAGAGTGATGTCTTTGCTCAGTTCAGTTCAGTTCATTTGCTCAGGCATGTCCAACTGTTTGCCACCCTGTGCACTACAATACGCCAGGCCTCCATGTTCATTACCAACTCCCCGAGCTTGCTCAAACTCATGTCCATTGAGTTGGTGATGCCATCCAACCATCTTATCCTCTGTCGTCCCCTTCTCCTCCTGCCTTCAATCTTTCCCAGCCCCAGGGTTTTTACTAAGGAGTCAGTTCTTCATATCAGGTGGCCAAAGTATTGGAGCTTCAGCTTCAGCATCAGTCCTTCCAACGAATATTCAGGACTGATTTCCTTTATGATTGACTGGTTGGATCTCCTTGCAGTCCAAGGAACTGTCAAGAATCTTCTCCAACACCACAGTTCAAAAGCATCAATTCTTCCATGTTCAGCTTTCTTTATGGTCCAGCTCTCATATCCATATGTGGCTGAATGTTGAGTTTTAAGCCATCTTGCTAGAGGATCCTAGAAGGATGAGATCCAGACTCAGAAGGAACAGAGGCTGGCCGGAGGCTGTTTATCCTTAATGGCGAATGCTGGGATTGGATAGATGTGGTGGGAGGCTGGAATGTGCACAAATTCTCTTCTGACTGTTTTTATCTTCTCCATGAAGTAGGATGCCAGAAAGTGAGGAAGGGGTAAGGTATTGGGGTTTTGGGGAGAAAGGAGAAGATAGGAAACATGGGAGGGCAGAAAGTGGATGGTGGGAAAATGTACTGTGATCCCCAGGGAACTGGAGCTAGGAGGTAAAGTGAATTCAGAGGACATGATTCTGTGGTTTTATCCAGCCACTGAGGAAGAGGAGAGCTGGACAGAACCTGGGCTGAGGTTTCGCCAGATGAGTACAAAATATAGTGAGACGGGTAAGGATTGAGGGTGACTTCAAGGCGGTGATTTTAATGACTGGTCTCACCAACTCCAACTGTACTAGTCTCCCGCTATTGGCCAAATTATGCTCCCTAAGAGTTATATGTTGAAGCCCCAACCCCTCAATGTAATGGTATTTGGAAGGGGAGTCTTTGGATGATAACTAGCTTTAGATGAGGTCCCTTGAGATGGAATTAGTGCCATTTCCAGAAGAGACACCAGAGAGCCTACCATGTGTGGACATAGTGAGAAGGCGCTGTCTGCAAGCCAGGAAGAAAACTCTCTCCAGAAATTAAATCTGCTGGCACCTTGATCTTGAATTTCTAGCCTTTAGAACTATGAGGAAATAAATTCCTATTGTTTAAGGCATTCAGTCTGTGGTATTTTATTATGGCAGATACCCTCTATATACCAAACATGCCAAATATACTCCTCATGACATCTGTACTCTCTGGCTCCTTTGCTGAGAATGCTTTTTAATTCTTACCTTCATATCTTTCAAGATATTGCTGTTATATCAATTTTTACTGGAGAACAGTTGCTTTACAATTTGTGTTAATTTCTACTGTATAGCAGTGAATCAGCTGTACGTATACATATATCACCCTTTTTTTGGATTTCCTTCCCATTTAGGTCACCAGAGTACTGAGTAGAGGTTCCTGTACCTTACAGTAGATTCTCATTAGGCTATCTATCTTATACATTGTGTTAATAGTGTGTATGTCAATCCCAATTGCCCGATTCATCCTGTCTCCTCTTTCCTTCCCTCTTGGTTGTCCATAAATTTGTTCTCTAATGTCACATGTTCAATTGGGTTTTCCCTACTCATCTATTTAAAATCATAATTTCATTCCTTATAGAATACCCCTATATTTGCTATCTCTCATACATTCTTTATTTTTCTTATAGTTGTAAGCTTCCTAACATTCTACATATCCTACTAATTTCATTTTAATTGTCCATTTCTTCCTATTAGGTGGTAAGCTTCATGAAGGCAAGGGTTTTGGTCTTTGGCTCACTGCTACATTTTTCATGCTTCCAGCCGTGCTTGGCATATAACAGGCACTCAGTAAATATTTGTTGAGCCAATGAATGAAGTCAGGACGTTTTTACTATTTGACATTATGTCTGAGTTAGAAATTGACATTCAAACATTCCACACTGTTGTCGATGTCTCTGTTGAATTTTGGTTTCTCTTCTTGGGTCGCGAAGCATTCCTTTCCTCTGCGGCTAAAGTCTCCTAGGTATGATTTTAGGTCCAGCCCACCTAATTTCTTAAGACTGTATATTGAGACAGTATAATAAGTGGTTCCTGTACAGAGTACTCATTAGAGAGAGTATCCAGGGTTCAGTTGATTCCAATTCCATTTTCATCTGTGGTTCTTTCTTGCGATTCCAAACTTGAGGTTGACTTTGGAACATCGTCTTTTTTGACTTCCCACAATATTTGCTCTAGACTAATGAAAAAATGAATGATCATAAATATAATTACTCTGAAGGCCTGAGGATATTTTTGGTACACTTGGAAGGAAGATGGGTTTGAAGGAAAAGTAATTGACAGCAGAGGATGTTAGGTATTTTTTTCTCTGTTGGGTACCAAAAATAAATAGCACTTTCATCTCCATTTAGGTTCCGAATACATGGAGAACTGAAAAGTAAGGAATATGACACATGAGGGTCAAAATATCACCTTAATGACTGCTGAAAGTTGAGGGGTTCCAACTAGTGTCAGGGTTAAGGAGGTATGCTTCCAGGATGAGCTAGACTTTTGCACACAATCATGGAGATGGAGAGAGCTGGGTTCCTCCTCCAGCACGTGGGGGACCCTGGTGACATCTGAGCCTATCGACTCCTCAGGGTCAATCTGCCCCAGAGGTGAAATCAGGACACCAGGGCAATCATATTCAGGGAGCTCCCAGGACATTTCTTATCTGTGGAGGGAGGATTTCCCAAATTTTTCTGCTCATGGGATCTTCTTTATCACATAGAGTCTTGTGAAGCTGGCGAAACAAGGAATGCACTTTGAGAAATGCGAGTATAGATCATGGTACTGGCTCCATCTCAAGAAAATAAACATGAAATAGCAGGAATGTTCAGTTCTTTCTGTGAAGTTCTATTGTAATATTTCCATTGGTGGACATTTAATGAACCCGTGTAACCTGCCAGGCAGTGAGCTAGATAATGGACAGGTACAGATAAGAGAGAGAAAGTCACAAAGACAAATATGACAAGCCCTCAGTTCAGTTCAAATCAGTCCTTCAGTCGAGTCCTACTCTTTGAGACCCCATGGACTGCAGCACGACAGGCTTCCCTGTCATCACCATCTCCCAGAGCTTGCTTAAATGCATGTCCATTGAGTCAGTGATGCCATCTGACCATCTCATCCTCTGTTGTCTTCTTTTCCTCTTGCCTTCAATCTTTCCCAGCACCAGGATCTTTTCCAATGAATCAGTTCTTCCTATCAGATGGCCCAAATTTTGGAGCTTCAGCTTCAGAACCAGTCCTTCCAATGAATATTTAAGACTGATTTCCTTTATAATTGACTGGTTTGATCTCCTTGCAGTCCAACGGACTCTCGAGAGTCTTCTCCAACATCACAGTTCAAAAGCATCAATTCTTCAGTGCTCAGCTTTCTTTATGGTCCAGTTCTCATACCCATACATGACTACTGAAACCACAGCTTTGACTAGGTGGACCTTTGTCAGCAAAGTAATATCTTTGCTTTTTAATATGCTGTCTAGGCTGGTCATAGCTCTTCTTCCAATGAGCAAGCATATTCTAATCTCATGGCTGCAGTCACCATCTGCAGTGATTTTGGAGCCAAGAAAATAAAGTCTATTATTCTTTCCATTGTTTCCCCATCTATTTGCCTTGGAGGGAGGGAACCAGATGCCATGATCTTCGTCTTCTGAATGTTGAGTTTTATACCAACTTTTTCACTCTCCTCTTTCACTTTCATCAGGAGGCTCTTTAGTTCTTCTTCGCTTTCTGACATAAGGGTGGTGTCATCTGCATATCTGAGGCTATTGACATTTCTCCCGGCAATCTTCATTCCAGCTTGTGCTTCATCCAGCCCAGCATCTCATGACAAGCCCTAGCTTTCAAAGAATTTCTGATGTAAGTGGGTAAGATGGACAGATAAACTTTTAAGACCACCTGTACGTACAGTTAGAAAAGATGTTACCCTGTGCTATGAAGAATACCTCCAACTTTAGGTCATGGGCTAAATGACTTGAATAAAGGGGAGAAAATTCTCTTGAGTTTGTTTCTTTGTATGATCTTGACTCCAAAAATGGAAAATAATGTTGGAAAATATTTACTTATTTAGCTGTACCAGTGAGCTGAATTTTACTTAGTGTATTTTTTTACTGAGCTAAAAAAAAAAAAATCAGATGGAGTGGACTCCATCTCTTGTAACATGTGGGCCAAAGTAATGCAGAATAAACAAAGGAATCTGAGTACAAATTCCAGCTTCAAGAATAACTGGCTATGTGATTTGGACAAATCACTCAACCTCACCCCAACTTAACTTGCCTTTTTGTATGATAGGGGTAATTATGACGGAAGTCTTCATACCTTCCAGTATCTTGAAGGGCAGGTTTAAGAGACAGGATGTGAAATTTATTCATTTAACTCTGATATGCTAAACTAAAGTAGATACATCATTATATGCTTATGAAGATTTCTGGGACTGGGGTGTCACACAATAAGCATCCACAACCTTATTTCATATCCTTAACTCTGAATTTTGAAACAGACTGCTAATACATAGATAATATTTATATCAGCCACTTTTCACTTTTCTCCTACATTTTGGGGTAAGGTCTATGACTTTTTAAAGACATGCCTCTAATATGTGGATCATTTAAAAAACACAGACAAGATTGCACTAAAATCCTATGAAAAAAAGATGACTAATTTTAAAATTGAAAAAATTTTGATGCATTAATATTAAAAAACAAACCACCAACAACTAAAAAAGGCCTCTGGAAGGAGAGATATTTTACCAAAAATATCAACATGAAGAGATTTTTATGGCTGGTTGAAAAAGCCCTTAAATTAGGGGGTTGTAATGGAAAGTCTGACAGGCTTAAATAAGGCAGTTCAAAAATATATTCTTAACACTTAACACATACCATATATGAAATGTATTTTTAACATGCTATATGTTTATTACAGATTAAATACTTAAAAATGGAAAAACAGCCCAAATGTTTCTTAAATATTTGCTTAATATAGTCAGAACACATTGAGAATTGTAACCATGAAGAGTACACGTTAAGTGTTTAACTAACATCAAATGCAATAAAATGTTTCATTTGAAATGTTAAGCAGGCGATAAAAATGTCATGTGAGACGACAGATTACAGTTTCACCCCCAATTTTCTCTAATTAAGGTGAGACTATGAAGAGACACTTGATTGGCTGGCTATAAGTCCTGAACTTGTGAGTATCATGGACTGATTCCGTTTTTCCTCCGAGGATCACTTTTACAAGCATCTAAAGCAAGATATTGCTTCCTCCGGGAAGCCCTTCCTGACTGCTTTCAGGAGAGGTTAGGACATCTTTTCTGAGGCTTGGACCAATTTGTGTGACAGTATATGTCAACACATTTCATCTCACTAAATTGGACAGAGAGTGCTAACTCTATTGTTGCTGGCTGTGTAACTTTGGGCAAGTTACTTAACTTCTCTGTGCCTCAGTTTCTTCTCTTGTAAAATGAAGATGATTGTAAGACCTTGTTCATTGGGTTGTTGTGAGAGTGAAATGAATTGAAATGTGTTTAGACCAGGTCAACACAAAGAGTTAGTCCAACCCTTTACATGTTTCCTTCATTCTAAAATTTGCAATGTGTTCTGGCTATAGGAAGCAAACAGCTAAGAAATATTTGGAATCCCCTTCATTTAAAATTACTTAATGCACAATAAAACACATAATATATTAAAATACTTTGTCAATGTATATATTGTTAGGTTTTTTTTTTTTTTTTTAGTTTTGAGACTATCTAATCAAAATTTCAATTCATCACCCCCAGGAAATTGTCATTTTCTTTCTTTTTTTTTTAATATAAATTTCATCGTGGTATTTTCTGCCAATATGGTACAGGGGCTCAATAATTGTGTACTGAAAAGATAAGAGAATGGATAAATGAATGTAGACACCCTAGTAGATACATGATTTCCTAAAAAATATGACTAGATTTTTTTTTTGCAGTTCTAGAGCTTCAGAGTTTTCTTATTTTTTCATAAATTCCTGATTAAACACCATTAATTAGAGAAACCACTTTTAAGTTGCAAAAGGCTTGCCTTTTGAACCAAAAACCCCAGTGTAATTAACGTGTTCGTAAATTAATGTTTCAAGCAAAGCAAACGGAAATAAGTTTTGGCAACTGCTAAAGATACTGGGAAAATACTTCCTAATCCCGTGACTCTGGCCAGTTGTATAAACCCACTGTGCCTTCATTTCCTTATCTGCACAGTGAGGGTAATAAAATATCTCCTAACACAGGCTAAATGAATTAATGTGTAGCATGGGCTTAGAATGGTGCTTGGCATGTAGTGAGAGCCCAACCAGAGTAGGGTAGTGTTATTAGAATAATCATTCTAATTACTTCTAATTCTGTAAGTAATAATTATAATGGGTATAATATGTTAAATGCCTTACAACAAAGTGACTTTATGATTGTTTGAAACACTGAAGATGTTCTGTCCCGGTGTTGCTCTCATATATTTTCATTCTTGTCCCATATATAGCTTTGTCCATATGCTCCTGGAAGGAGAGGGAAGTGTACCTTAACTTTACTGATGCTCTTCACTGTCCGTCCCCATGACTCTGATTGGCGTAGCTTCTGGAAAGATGGCTGCATCCCCCTGCCTCTTCCACCCACTGGACCAGTACTGCCATGGAGGGAAAAGCCAGAAGGTCATCTTTCTAGAGGAAAAAAGCTTCCTAAGATAACTGATCAAAAATTTCCCTCCCTTTTGCTGAAGGAAAATATTGGTGGCTTAAAAAAATTAAAAATAAAACAGGTAATTGAGTCCAGCTGGCTCAGCAGCCAATGAAAGTCTGTCTCTTAAAGCCACTGTGGCTCCGAGTACTCGAAAATTAATGGTGTGGAATTAATTTGAAGTTTATGGCAATTTTGCACATGAGTGCTTTTAACACTGATCTCAAATTTGGATATTGTTGGCATTGCCTTTGAACTCATCCTTTTTTACCTCTGCATCACTAATAGACCCATTACTTAGAAAATTTCAGGATTTACCCTCATTTTTGGTAAATAATTACAATTTGTAACTAAACTCTTTCCTCAAATTTCTGTGTTGCTGTTTAAGACTTTCTGCCCCTGTATTTCTTTACCCTGAACATGTGAGTGAGTTTTAGGACTGTGAGCAAAAAATTAAACAGCTTTTAGAATCCAACTAATAATTCCTCAAATGAGTGTAAGTGTAAGGAAAGTGTAAGGAAGGCCATGGGCTTGAATTTTTAAAAATGTTTTATTACAGTATAGTTGATTTACAATGTTATGTTAGTTTCTGCTGTACAGCAAAGTGAATCAGTAACACGCACACATATATTCACTCTTTTTTAGTTTCTTTTCCCATATAGGTCATTAGGCTTAATGAATTTGAAATACTTTACCTAATATATACTTGACAAAATTAATGAAAGGCCTTTGGGAACTGTGGAGTGTATATACATTACAGATTTTTTTGAAATAACAGTTTCACTGAGATATAATCATATACCATAAAATTCACCTTTTTCAGGTGTGCAGTTTAGTGGTTTTCACTCTATCCACAGAGCTGTACATCATTATTATCTAATTTCAGAGCAACTTCATCACACTCTACAGAAACCCCATGTCTTTAGCATTCACTGCCCAGTCCTCTCTCTCCAAGCTCCTGGCAACCAATAATTTATTTTTCATTTCTCTGGACTCCTTTAAACATTTAATATAGGTGAAATCATACAATATGTAGCTTCCTTCACTTAGCATGTTGTCAAGTCTAAAGTTCAACCAAGTTGCAGATACATCAATAACTCAATCCTTTTCTTTAAGGGATAATTTTCAATTTAATGGATATACCACAATTTGTTTATCCATTCATCAGTTGATAGCATTCAAATTGTTTTTTTTTTTTTCTCTTTGGCTTTTGTGAATGATGCTACTGTAAATATTAACATACAATTTTTTTTTCTGTGGACTTGTGGTTTAATTTCTCTTGGGGTAAATACCTAGGGATGGAATTGCAGAGCCATATGTGAGAGACAGTATACAAATAGAAAGTGACTAGAGCATACATAAAAACAGAACTTGGACTCATAAGCTGAAGAAACATGTCCAGAAAATCAATCTTCTCCACTATTATAAACAGCTCAGGAAGCCAGTCTGCTCTAAGATGGTTCTCTTCAGCAACAATCCGGGAAGTTAAATAATAACTTCTGTAATAATCAACCCAGTTATTAATCAGGACTTGATTAACAACTAACAACTTTCCTAACTTTTGTCCTGGCTTACAATGCAGGACCAACCAGAGAAAGCCTTATTATGTGCCCCCAAACCACTCTTATAGGATGCTAGGCTTCTAGTTATTCTGCCTGCAGTTGCCCATACCAACAACTTGCAGTCAGGGCACAATCTTTTTCTCCTATGAAGCTTTCACACTTCTCCGCCTTCCTTTGAGTCTGCCAAAACAGGAATGATGGAAGCTGACTCCTTTGCTATACCAAGTTCTGAATGAACAGCCTTTGATGTTCACATTTGGTTGATCTTCACATATTTCCATATACATTAGCTCTGTGTCTATTATTTTGAGGAACTGCCAAGCTGTTTTCCAAAGTGGCTCACATGCCAAGATTTTAATTCTCTTTTGCCTTATCATTGGTGCAAGCAAAGGGTGAAAAAGGAGTAATGCAGAGTGACCGAGTATGCTGGAGCAAATGATTTCATCGTAGTGTTGTTTTACTCACGTAGTGGACAATAGAACTGGCTTCACACTTGGGAGTCATAATGGAGCCTTGAGGAACCCCAGGTGGAGATGTTTAGAAGTTAGTTGAAAATTCAGTACTGAAGGACAGGAAAGCAGCCCAATGTGGAGAGAGTCAGTATCTTCTTGATCTTTCTTAAAGTCTCATTTGCTTCCCCAAATTAAAAACAAACAAGCAAGAAAACCACAACAATCTTCCCAGATAGTACTTAACTCTAACATGTAGACATTTGTTTCTCTATTTTTTTAAATAGAGATTTTGGTCCTTTTATGCCTACTGATGTATCCCAAGTAATCAGAACAGTTCCTGGCCCTTAGTAGGTGCTCAAAATATTCTTGCTGAAAGAGGACTCTTTTTAATTTGCCGATATTCTATGGGAGGTAGCTCCTAGGTGACCGAGCTGGAATCCAGCATCAGGTCATTTAGCTCCAAAGGCTGCGTGTTGCTCTGGGTCATCCACATTGTCTCCAGTTTCTCTGTCACTCCAAAGAGGGGACTGTATCAGATCAGTTTCATGAACTGGTGCTCTGCCTGCAGAAGTTGATTCATCTCTGGGTTTGTTGATTTTTTGCTCAAATGCTGAGTGAGAAAAGTTAAATCAGTTCGTTTAGGACTTCTCAAAGTCTCTCACATATTAAGGAACTCTGTGAATCACCAAGAGAGTAAGTAGTAGATTTGTCTCTAGGGTTATCCCATCTCCACCCTTGTCTACATGTAGCATCTATTAACATGTCCTAGGAATTCAGTATTAGAGTATGTGGTCTCAATTTCTAAAGTTCTTTTTCATTGGTTCCTTCTAACCCTACAATAGGTTGACTTGAATTGTGGCAAAAGAACACATTAGGGTCAAATCTTATTATAGAAAATATGGTTAAAAAATTACTATAACCCAAATGTTTTAAAGACCTGGCTATAGGCCTAGAGTAATAGGAGTTTGCTGATTTCTTTAAAGAGAAATTCACTGCTACAAATAATTTAGTACAATAAATGCTTTTCTCCTACCTTATGTTTTACAATAGAAGGGGGAAAAAAAACCTAGCACCTTGTTGTGTGGTATTTACTCTCGAAACAGTATTTATTGAATGCCTCCCAAGCACTGCAGTGCCCTGTGGAAACACCAAGGTGGGCTGACCCAGGACTCTAGCCCTCCCGGTATTTATAATTTGTGAGAGTGTTGAACAGTATGTAGGGTTATAGAGTTAGTGGCAAACCGCCCCCCTCTATATCAGACCCAGAATTTAAAAAAAAAAATTTAGAAAATTATTCAAGACCACATTTGTAAAAGAAAAGATTATCTGGGTTTGATGACCAAACAGAGTAGGTTCCAAGCTTTCTGAGGATAGCACAATGTTTCTGCTGTCTCTGACTGTGCTTGGCCTGGGGTGACAGAGTGGATTGTAGGGAGGCAGTTCTGCGGGTCACTACCAGCCCGGCTGTGTCTCTCACCACTCTTTGGTCCAGGGTGCTTTCCAGCTGAGTCTGCTCAGGGGTCAATTTGAAAATGCAGTTGGCCTCAGCTCCTGCCAGTCACCTTCAACTGGCTAACTCCTCCTCAGGGCTTAAGGGAAATGAAGAGTGTTGGCTCTCCATCAAGTTCTCATCCTGGAACCACAGCTCTGCCGCTTCAGCTTTTTCAAACCTCTCTAATTCCATTGTGTTCAATCTATCATCTATCAATCTACCTAGCTATCTACCTGTCACATATGATGTATATGATATTGCATATAAATATATATTTATTATAATTTATATATTGCATTGGAGAAGGAAACGGCAACCCACTCCAGTATTCTTGCCTGGAGAATTCCATGGACAGAAGAGGAATCTGGTGGGCTACAGTCCATGGGTCGCCAAGAGTTGAATACGACTGAGCAACTAAGCACAGCACACATATATTGCATTATATATGCACATGATATATATGTATATATATATATATATATATACACATCACTATATATAATTTATACATATATGCGAGAGTTGGACTGTGAAGAAGGCTGAGTGCTGAAGAATTGATGCTTTTGAACTGTGATGTTGGAGAAGACTCTTGGGAGTCCCTTGGACTGCAAGGAGATCCAACCAGTCCATTCTAAAGATCAGTCCTGTGGCTTTGTAGTAGAGGCTGAAGTCAGGCAAGTTGATTCCTCCAGTTCCATTCTTCTTTCTCAAGGTTGCTTTGGCTATTCGAGGTTTTTTGTATTTCCATACAAATCTTGAAATTATTTGTTCTAGTTCTGTGAAAAATACCGTAGGTAGCTTGATAGGGATTGCATTGAATCTGTAGATTGCTTTGGGTAATATACTCATTTTCACTATACTGAGTCTTCCAATCCATGAACAGGGTATATTTCTCCATCTATTAGTGTCTTCTTTGATTTCTTTTATCAGTGTTTTATAGTTTTCGATGTATAGGTCTTTAGTTTCTTTAGGTAGGTATATTCCTAAGTATTTTATTCTTTTTGTTGC